>SNQJ01S0206999.1:0-14222 GCA_010110895.2 Picea sitchensis
ATTTTATTTCCGTTTATTGCATTCTTTTCGTGTCTCCTCGTGACTCGATTTCTAGGTAAAAACACATCTACACTTTCGGCAGCTAAGGGCATATGAAACCTGAGATTTAAGCTACCGAAAGTCATCACTTTCGGTAGTTAAACACTATAAAAAATTTCCTCCTAAGCTACCGAAAGCCAAAATTTGAATATTTGTTCCAACAGGAGGCAAGTTTGATGACTCAAGAAAACTCAGTTCCATGAAGACAAGACCTCAAAGAAATGAATACATCAACATATCAACACTCCCAGGTATGGTTCCTATCAATGATAATACTTGGTTAATTGATAGTGGTGCCTCCAGGCACATGACCAGTCTTCAAAATCATATAACACATTTCGTTGAGAATGAGACACATCTACATGTTGTTCTTAGAGATGATGCCAGATATAATGTGAGAGGAGTTGGAACTTATACCTTCCAACTAGATTCAGATATGCATCTTAAATTATAAGAAGTACTATATGTACCCGGAATGAAGAGAAACCTTGTTTCTATTTCGGCCTTGGAAGACAAAGGCTACAAGATTACTTTCTCAGAAGGAAGAGTTCTTGCATGGCACAAAGACTCCCATATAAATTCTTCCAAGGTGATTGGTGTCCGAGAAAACAACTTGTACATATTGACCATCAAATCAGTCCAAGCCTTATTACATGACACTATCATCTTGAGTGAGTTATGGCATAGAAGACTTGCTCACATTCATTATAGAGCTCTTCTAGCTCTAGGGAAAATGGTAACAGGTCTACCAGAGATACAAATTTAGCATAAAGGTGTTTGCAAAGGTTGTGCCCTTGGCAAAAATGTTAAAGGATCCTTTCCAAGAAGTGATAATAGATCCAAGGAAATCTTCGACTTGATACATTCAGACATATGTGGACCAATGATTGTTGCATCTCTAAATGGGTACTTATACTATGTACTCTACATAGATGATCACTCCAAGAAAACTTGGATTTACTTTCTAAAGAACAAGGATGAAGTCCTTGCAAAATTTCAAGAATTTAAAGCTCAGATTGAGAACCAGACCGAAAGAAAAATATAAATATTAAGATCAGATAATGGAGGAGAATTCAATATTTTTTGTATTGAAGAAGGAATTAAGAGAGAGTTCACAGTTCCTTACAACCCTCAACAAAATGGGGTTGCTGAAAGGAAAAACAAAAATATCATTGAGGCAACTAAAGCAATGATACATGATCAGAGTCTACCTATGACTCTATGGGCAGAAGCATGTATGACAGCAGTATATGTTCATAACCAAAGTCCTCATCAAATCCTGAAGAACATTACTCCTGAAGAAGCCTTCACCAAAGTGAAGCCTGAACTCGGACACTTCAAAATATTTGGATGTTCAATATATCTTCATGTACCCAAAGAAAAGAGATCAAAACTATAACCTTCAGGAATAAAGGGCACATTTGTAAGATACAATGAATCCTCAAAAGCATATCGAATCTACATTCCAGGTCAGAGACAAATTGAAGTAAGCAGAGATGTTACATTTGAAGAAGAAGTAGCCTTCCAAAAATCTACAGAAGCTCAGATGGAAATTGATAGTGAAACAATAATTTCTCCTCCTTCAACAATTTAGAGGGAGATATATATTATTCCAGATGATCCAATAGATCCAATTGATCCAGTTTCTCCAGCAGATTCAGTTGCTCCAAGAAACATACCCAGATACATTATAGTTGGAGATTAAAATCTTGCTTGGGCCCGACAAAATCTACAAGAAGCAGAAGGGCATAAAGCCCCACAAGGAACAACCAGAGAAAGTAAGAGACCAAAGAGATTATCAAGCTACCTTTTGACCATGACTCACATTATTGACTCGGAGCCATCTTTTCATGGAGAATCTTCAGGTGAACAAGTATGGCAAGATGCCATGACTGAAGAATACCAATCTATATTAAAAAATGATGTATGGGATGTTGTTCCAAGACCAGAGGGAAAGTTTGTAGTGACTTCCAATGGGTTTATAAAATCAAGCATGTTGTCGATGGAAGCATCAAAAAATAAAAAGCAAGATTTGTGGCCAGAGGGTTTTCACAAGTAGAGGGAGTTGGCTATGACGATACTTTCGCACCAGTAGCCCGATACACCTCCATCTGATCTATCATTGCACTAGTTTCTTCCATGGGTTGGAAGCTACATCAGATGGATGTAAAGACAACCTTTCTCAATGGTGAGATTGAGGAAGAAGTTTATATTGAACAACCAGAAGTATTCGTTGTACACAACAAAAGATATCATGCATGCAGGTTGAAGAAAGACCTATATGGCCTAAAGCAAGCACCACATGCTTGGTATGAGAAAATGGAAGTATTTCTAATGAGTTTGGGATTCAAAAAAAGTGTTGTTGATCCAAACTTATACTATCATATTGATGGCAATGAGTGTTTGATTTTGGTCTTATATGTATATGGCCTTTTCCTCACCGGTTCAGAGAGACTCATTGTTGAATGCAAACAAGCATTAACTGCAAAATTTGAAATGAATGATTTGGGATTAATGCACTACTTCTTGGGATTAGAAGTATGGTAGAGAACAGATGAGATTTTCCTGAGTCAAGGAAAATATATTATGAAGATACTGAAAACGTTCATCATGACAAAATGCAAATCCATGCCCACTCCAATGGTAATGGATTTGAAGAAAATGAGTGATATTGATTCAGGAGATGTAGATCCACACTTATACCAACAATTGATTGGATCTCTGATGTATCTGGTTAACACAAGACCAGACATTTGTTATGTAGTAAATGTGTTTAACCAGTTTATGATCCAACAGAGACATACACACTGGATAGCTGCAAAACATGTATTGAGATACTTACGAGGCACAATTGGTTATGGCCTGAGATATGCATCCAGTGTGGACTTGAACCTGCAAGGATATGCCGATGTAGATTGGGTAGGAAGCACCATAGACAGAAAAAGCACCTCCAATTGTTGCTTCACTTTAGGGTCTGCCATGGTTTCCTGGTGCAGTAGGAAACAAATCTCAGTAGCATTGAGCACCGCAGAGGAAGAGTACATTGCATTGAGTGCGGTAGTTCATGAAGCAGTGCGGCTCCACAAACTTTTCACTGACTTGTTTGATCATGAGATGGATCCTACCACTATTCATTGTGATAACCAGAGCTGTGTAAAGCTATCTGAGAACCCGATGTTTCATGACAGATTGAAACACATTGAAATAAAGTACCACTATATTAGAGACATGGTGCAGAGGAAAACAATACACGTGCAGTATCTTCCTACCCATGAACATATCACAGATATCTTCACCAAACCACTTGCCAAGACAAAGTTCGATTATTTTCGAGAGAGACTTGGCATGGTGGAAAATGTCTCCCTAGTTGAGAGGGAGTGTTGATGATTGCAGCTATGTGAGACATTCTCCAACTTACAAACCTGTGAGATGTGGATCATTGCAGCTATGTGAGACTTTCTCCAAATTACAAACTTGAGAGAAATCCCCTGAGAAGGGTGTGTGGTTTCTATCTGAGATAGAGATGGAACATAGAGATGACCTCCTCCATACATAGAATTGAGAAGAACTCCAAATTAACACAGTGAGAAAAGTGATCTGCAGAGTTGGACGTACCTATGGTTGAGCACAAGGTGAATGTGTGAAATCCCAAAGTGGTGGGTGCATCATCATGCGAACATAAATGAAGATGATGTATTAGTCTCCTCTGAGTTGAAGAGTTGACGAGAAACTCCAGATGGATCTCCTGTGTAATGCAGTGGGAAAGAAGATCTGTTGAGTGGACGTAACTATGGACGAGCACAGGTGAACGTGTGAAGAAGTGGTTCTTCTATGTAATGTAGTGGGCCACAGATATCGACATCCCTATGGATGTGCCCCTATTGGATGAGCACTAGTGGGTCTATAAGATCCCTTGCTATATTGTTCAAGAGTCAGACCTGCATGCAACCCTAATTGTAATGTAAAAGGTGCAGGTCGACCCCTCCTTAATGTGACTAGGAATTAATGTAAAAGATAATTAATCTGGTTGATATTAATTATATTATAAGATAGTGAGGTCGGCCCTATTGTGCCAATAGAAACTTCTGTTGACAAGTTCATTTTAGTATAAGTAAAGGTAGATTCCCCATTGTGGAATCATATCTCTCACATGAGTTTGGAAATTTCAGCAAGTATCTTCTTGGGAAAAGTGTGCACCTCTCTTGGGTGCTAGAATTCTAGGCTTTGAGCACCCTCTTGTGTTCTAGGTCTTATTGGTGGTGAAGGTATTTCTATTGAAGAATATAGCAAAGGATTTGGCTGGGTTTTCTTCCCTTGTTGAGACGGGTTTCCCAGGATACTTTTGTGTTCTTGTGCATGGTGTTTCTTCTTGTGATCTTGGTTGTTGCAACATAATTGTTTATGGTTAAGACAAATGAAAAATTGGAATGAACTACATGCTTAACCTATCTTATTGAAAAATCAACACTTTATGACTACACCAAGCGTATTTCAAAAGTGTTCAAACTTTACACGAGATAGAGGCTTGGTCAACACATCAACAACATGTTCATCCGTGCTAACATACTGGAGATTTATGGATCCTCTCTACACCATATCACGGATGTAATGATATCGGATCTCTATGTGTTTTGACTTGTCATGGAACACAGGGTTCTCTGTCATCTTTATGCAACTTTGGTTATCACATAGAATCAATGTTGCTTCCATCTCCAGATCGAATAGACCTGTCAACAACTTCTGAAGCCATATGGCTTCACAACTGGCAGGACATGCAGCAATATATTATGCTTCTACTGTGTCGAGAGCAATGATTGATTGCTTCCTACTCTGCCATGAGATCATGGTTGACCCCAGACTGAAACAATATCCTGAAGTGCTCTTTCTGTAAGAAAAACTTCCAACCTAATCTGAATCGGTATAACCACTCAGTCTGAAGTCATGATCTCCATTATAACTAAGACCACAATCTAATGTACCCTTAAGGTACCTCATCACATGTTTTGCAGCAACCAGGTGAACACGTCTTGGCTCTACCAAAAACTGACTCAAAGTGTTCACAGAAAAACATATATATGGCCTGGTGTTCGTCAGATACATCAATGATCCAATGATCTGTCTGTACAACATAGAATCAATCAATACTGACAAAGTGTCAACCAGGAGATTCAACTTTGTTTCCATGGGTGTATTCATGGATTTTCACTCCAACATATCAAATCTCTTCAGTATTTCAATTGCATACTTCAAGGAAGATCTTCTCTGGGCTCTACCAGACCTCAAGACCTAAGAAATAGTGCATTAGGCCAAGGTATTTCATCTCAAATTATGCAGCGAGATTCTTCTTACAATCAGTGATGAAATTTTATTCTCTAGTTAAGAATAAGTCATCCACATATAGCAGCAATATAACAAGCCCATCATTCATAACCTTGAAGTAAAGGTTAGAGTCAGCTTTACTCTTGGTAAAGCCCAAGCTTGTCAGTAAATTGTCAATCCTTCCATACCAAGCTCTAGGAGCTTGCTTCAATCCGTACAAAGCCTTCTTCAACTTGCAGACATGAGTCTTCCTATATTCAACTTCAAACCTGTGAGGTTTTTCTATATACACTTCTTCTTCAATGACACCATCCAAGAAAGATGTTTTCACATCCATCTCGTGTAACTTCCACTTCATCTTAGTTGCAAGAGCTATGATGGTTTTGATTGAAGTGTATCTAGCTACAGGATCGAATGTCTCTTCATATTCAATGCCTTCATTTTGAGAAAATCCACGAGCAACAAACCTTTCTTTATATTTCTCAATACTTCCATCAGCAACATGTTTTATTTTGAAAAGCCATTTGGAAGATACCACATCCTTGCTCTTCAGACTCGGAACTATTTCCCATACATCATTATTTATAATGCATTGGTATTATTTTGTCATGGCATCTGCCCATTCTTTATTTTGAATGGATTCTTCAAAGCAAGTAGGCTCCTTCTCTAAGAGATCACGCATCAAAGTCATGTAACTGGAGAATGGTTTCAGTTTCTTGACTTGTCTCATGGTTCCTTCAGGGGAACCATACTTCTCTCCATATTGAATAAGTTCCCTATCTCAAACTAGATTTCTCTTGTGGGAGATCGTCATCTGGGGAGGTTCTTGGGATTCTATTATGTGATGATCTTATAGAATCTCCTCATCGGGGGAAGTTATGACTTCCCTCACTGGTTATGCAACTCTCGGAGCCACAGGTTCTTTTTCATATATTTCTTCAAGCTAGAATCTTCTTGATTTCTTGAGTGTTGCATATTCATCAAAGGTTACATCTCTATTGATCTAAATATGATGGTAACCTAGTATATAAACTTTGAAGGCCTTGGATACCTCACAGTATCCAACAAATATTCCCTTCTTTCCTGCAGGGTCCAGCTTGGTTCTCTTCTCTTTCGAAATGTGTACAAATAATGGGTAGCCAAATATTTTGAGATGGCTTATTTTTGGCTTCTTTCCGGAGAACATCTCTTCAGGGGTTTTGAACCCAAGTGCACTATGGGACAATATGTTTTGTACATATATTGTTGTTTTTGTTTCTTTTGCCCATAAGTGCAATGGAATATCTTGATCATGGATCATAGTCTTCACTTCTTCCATTACAGTTATGTTCTTTATTTCTGCTACACCATTTTGTTGAGGATTGTAGGGAGTGGTGAGCTCCCTCTTGATCCCGACATCTTTGCAAAAGTTTGAAAACTCTTTTAAGGTGTATTCTCCTCCATTATTTGACCTGAGTATCTTGATATTTCTTTCAGAGAGATTCTCTATCAAGGCTTTGAATTCCTTGAATTTATTGAACACTTCATCTTTTTATTTCAAAAAGTAAACCCAAGTTTTGCGACAATAGTCATCAATAAAAGACACATAGTGTACATACCCACTGATGGAGGTTGATGGCATTGGGCCACACAAATTTGAGTGAATGAGCTCTAGGACTCCTTCTGTTTTACTGTATCTCTTTGAGAAAGGGTTCTTTATGTTCTTTCCTTGTGCACATCCATTGCACACACCTTCATGGTCAACCTTGAATTATGGTAGACCTGTGACTGCCTTGCTTACATATGGTAATGCCTTGTAGTTGATGTGGGCTAATATTTTATGTCAAAGTTCACATGGATTCTCAATGGAATGGGTCAAGGCTGCTTCTGAGTGACCCTTTAGCTTATACAAGCCACCTTATTCTTTTCCAATAACAATTGCTTCTTCCATGGTTTTTCCTTTGGGCCACATAAGAACTTCTCCATCTATCAAGGAAACTTTGAATCCTTTCTTCTCTAAAGATGAGATAGAAAGTAAGTTCTTTGTCAAACCTGGTACATATAGTACATCATTCATCTTCATTGGGGTCCCTAAATCAAGTTTGTAATTTGATTCTCCTATTTCTTTGATAGGGTATTGGTAATCATATCCAAGTGTAACTTTACGGGGAAAATTCTTTTCTATAAGGCAAGAGAGAATGTCTCTTTGACCTGTCATGTGCTTGGAAGCACCATTGTCTATGAGTCAAGTGTCCTCACCAGGTGACACTGATCCTGAGAGGGAAGAGATTAATACATAGTCTTCAATATGTTCTTTTATCATCTTTGTGGGTGGCTCTTCATTTTCAATTGTATGGGCATGGTGCCTCTTGTTTCTCTTCTTGTATTCTTCTTGCCTAGCTGGAAAATTCTTAGAAATATGTCCCATCTTGTCACAATGGTAACATTGGTAGGATGAGAAATCTTTTTCTCTTCTTTGACCTTTCTGAAACTTTTGGAATCTCCTTGGAGGGTGAAATTCTTTATGTATGAATTTGTTTTGGGGGTGAGACTCCTTATGAGTTTCTTTCTAGAAGTAAGACCTCTTTCTTCCTCCTTTAGTATGAGTAGCTAGGGCTTGATCTTCATCTCTTGATAGTAATGCTTCTCAGTTAGCTACTCTTACTTCTTCTTGAACACATTCTTCCCAAAGACTGTCAAAGTGTAGTTTCTCCTTTCTGGAATAAATAGTTTGGATGAATGCATCCCAAGGTCTTGTGAGACCATTAAGGGTTGTCATTATAAGTTCATCTTCATCTACAGTATCTTCAATTTCTTCTAGTTGTTCTTTGAATTTTGATACTCTGGAGAAATATTCTTGAATTGTTTCTCCTTTCTGTGTCCTTGTACTTTTGATTTGAGTTCTTAGATTCATTTTCCGATTGATGTTCTTTCCTTCATATAATCTGGTTAGGGCATCAAACATTCATTTTGGAGTCTTCTTTGAAGAAACTTGAGGAATCAAGTGATCTTTAATAGAATCTACAATGATTGTTTTCTCCCTAACTCTAACATTTTGGTGTTTTGCTTTAGCTACAGCATTGATAGGTTCTGGTACATCTTATTGAATGAATCTTGTTATGTTATTCTCTTCAAGAATGAGTACAATCCTATACTTCCAAGAACAAAAATTCTCCACACCTTCTAGCTTGTCAACAAGCTTAGTGCTTGTAGACATCTTTACCTGGAGCTAGGAAAATGACCAAAAATTGAAAATGCCTACAATTTAATTTTGAACTTACCAAGAGGTACGCTTGGTTGAGGCAAGTATCCTGGTGCAGTTAGATTTCAGAAAATGTAAATTTTTACCCTTCAAACTTGACCAACGGAATTCTGGACTAGTGCTTCTGGTTTTTTGGTACTTCTAGTTTTCTGGTACTTCTGTTACCGGTAAAAACTAGGGTTTCAATTTCTGGGAGTTCTATCCATTGAAAATATGTGTTGAATGTGCCAAAGAGTTTCTTAGGCTAGGGCACACTTCCTTGATGAGTTTTACGCTGAAATTCCTCTTCAATAAAAATTCCTAATTTTCTTGTATGGAAATAGTGATGTTTTTTCTTTATCCAGTGAAAGATGCTCTCTTCAACTTAGCTCTGATACCATGTTAAGGTTTAAGCTATTATTAGGTTTCTTTTCAATTTACTAGATAACCATAGCATAGATAGGATCACTGAGAAAAACACAACCACAAGATACACAACATTTATCCTGGGAAACCCTCATGGGGAAGAAAACCCAACAAAAACTTCCTTAATATAGATAGCCAATACAATGCTAAGACAATAAACCAAACACTAGAGAATATCCTCTACTGAGCAATGTGTCTCTCACTTCCTTCTTCGGCAGCTAGTAAGCGTAACTTCCTTCAAACTTGTGCACTAGATGAGGTGAGTTGGTGAGTGATCAAAGGTAGTTGGCTTCCTTTATTTATACAAATTGTAGAGTTGGAAAGGTGTATCTTCAGCGGGGCCATTGTCTTATGAGTGATTAAAACCACTTTAAATTGCAGGGAGATGACTTCTCAATTTGCATAATATATTTGGGGTTTGACCAATCCAAAGACTTCTCAATTTGCATAATATATTTAGGGTTTGACCAATCTGCAAAAGGGGATTTGGTCAATTACAATGCCCGACATGATCAATACACAAAAGGGGATTGATCTAATGAATAATAACTCAATAATAAATAGAATACTCTTTGCAGTTACAATATTTCAACATGAATCTACTCAAACTTCAACATATTGTACCTCACTTAGCTGAACCAAACCATTAATTGACCATTTTTTGAGGCATACGAATTATCCTCCATTTTATGTGCATGCCATGTAGGAAATCCTTCAATTTATGTGTGATCCTTTTTAATGAAAAAATGCCTCATCTACAACTCATAAATGCATGCATGCTTGTTTAGAAGTCAAAGTGAGTACATGTGGACCTTGTCAAACCCTACTATTCATTAATATCATTGATTAGTCTTCCATGATGTCCATTAAACTTATGAATTATCATTAACACATTGAGAAAGTTCACATGGAAACCATTCAATAAAAAATTCCACTTTTACCTATAAAAATAAAGGTCATGGGGTCGCATTTTATATAGAAAAAAGAAAAGAAAGGTTATGATTCCAAAATTTCATTGTCGATATTTAAACCATTATTCGTTCTTCACTATTGAGAGTGTTTTGCTTTCTCCCTAGTATCTACCATTTTCCATTTACATAGGGAGATTTCTACTTTCATCTACTATATTTGGAGCTTAAGCACACCATGAGACAAAAGGACTCTCCCAAAGAGAATCTTTAGAGCCCACTTTCTACAACATGGCATCTCTCCATGTGTTACATTGTGAGTCTCTATTGCCTTTATTCATTTGGAGTTAATATAACATTATCATTTTCCCACCATCATTTGTGTTTGAACGTTAGATAGTAGTGTTGAATCGGTCATTTCATGCTTGTCTTTATTTCATACATAAATTAGGGTTTACTGTAATGCTTGCATGTGATCCTCTTGTCTTGTTCTTTCATTATTTTCATTTTTGTCTGTATCTAGTTACACAATCAAATATATTAGAATTTTGTTTTGCACACTCATTCAACAAATTATCCACAATATATTAGTGACTCCAATGGGTGTTTGGATCCATAAATATTACTGTTAGGATATTTAGACAATCATGAGTTAGTTAAGATCTACTTGGTCTAATGTGTCGTTAGGTAAAAGTGTATTTCTTAGTGTGTTTATTTAGTATGCATTAGTATGCATTTGTAGTTACGAAATTCGACAGTAACGATATGTTCCTGATATAGAGTGATCTAATGATTCATATTCTCCTCGATCTTAACGAGGATTGATTTGTGGCTTAACACCCGATTGGTCCATGATCTCTATTTAAAGAGCATGGGGGGTCATTTGTTAATAATCGATTGTGAGAAACTCTCTTGTAAAATCTCTCTATAATATTTTTTTGTCTGCATTAATAAACTACTCCAAGTGGTCGCATTGGTTGGAGTTGTGGATGTTTCCCCATAGGGGTTTTACCACGTCAAAACATTGGTGTGTTGATATTTGATCTAGTTGTGTGGATGGTTATTGAAGGTGTTTGTCCTCTGTTGGAATACCTATGTTGTCGAACATGGTATTAGAGCCTGTTTGAAGACCCACTCCCATTGTAGATTGAGATCGTGAAGCTGAGTTGTCTCATCTCTGTTTTATGTCATTTTCATACATTTATGGGTTGAGAGAACTGTTCCATTGCGTCATGAGCACTCGTTTCAGTTAGGAACGCTTTTCATTTCACTCAAAAAGGTTTATGTTTGCCCAAAATACGACCATTTCAGCTAGATCTGGTGGTATAAAGCCTGAATACGCCTTTTTTTTTTTAAATTGCAGAGTATTATTTCGGTTTTATATTGTTTGTTTCCGGGTTGATACTCTTTTAGATCAGGGTATGCTCTTTGCTCCATGTCCTGTGCGATCTCAGCAAATCGAAAACATATAGGAAAATGTGCATTTTTCGGGTAAGCTAACATAGATCTAACCCTGGTTGTCATCGAGAAGCGAATTTTTTTTCTTGTGTGAAAATAGTTTTTTGTGAGCACGCTCTCCAAGGTCATATTCCACAACAACAACAACAACAACACCCCCAATCCTCCTTCTAAACAATACAATATGTTTTGCTAACCCAGTTGGTTAAAATTGTTTTATTAAGTAAGAGGTCTTGAATTCAAGTCTCTCTTTTTGTTAATTTTTTTGAAAAAGTTTATGCTCCATTGTAAAGTGTATTTCACTTCAAGTATAAAACTGAAACATTATAAGTAGCTTTAATATTTTATTTTAGAGTTATTTATTCTGCATGCAATTTTCTTTTATAAAGTAATTCCATTGTAAAAGTGATCCTCACTTCTTTTTATAAAAGTGGTTACTTCATAAAACAATTTATTTGTAAAAGTGAGGTTATTTGAAAGGGTATGACCACCACATGGTTCTTTGATTACCGTTTATGCATTTTTGTAAAAGGCCATAACTTTCACATCCGAAGTCCATTTTCAGTACCGTTTTTTTTTAAAACCACCTAATTTTTTGAGATATTTCCATCCAGATCACCAGTTTTAGTTTTTAAATCCATATTAACTACATATTTAATATGGCTTCTTCCAATAATATTTTGCTTACCAACACCAACTACTTCCAATGGAAATCTCATCTCGAGGATTTATTAAGAAGTAAAGACTTGTACTGGATTACTTTGGGAAAGGAAAAAGAACACACTGATGTTGATAAGAAATTAAAATGGGCTAATAGGAGTGACGAAGTACATGGACTGATCAAAATGTACATCTCTCCTGATTTAAGGTTCCACTAACCCCGATGAAGCTTGGAAAAAGATTGAATCTGTGTTTGGCAAACACAATATTATTCGAGCAAATCAGTTAGAAAATCAAATACTTAATTTAATTCCAAATGATTTTTCTTCCATTGAAGACCATCTATCTAAGTTTAAAACACTCATAATTTTATGTCAAGAATGTAAGATAAAGCTGGAGGAAGAGCATTACATCTATATTATTCTTTATAAGCTAGGTAGTGCATATTTTGTGTTTGTATCTACCTTTTATGCCATGAGAGAAGCTCTAGGGAAAACTTATCAAAAAGCTCACTCTTGAGTCCTTTTGTGATGCTTTGACTAGAGAGCAAGATAAGCTTGAACAACTTGGAGTGATCAGCACTGCAGGTACCTCGAACAAAGCCTTAGTCACCCAACAGAAAGATAAACCCAAGAATCCCAAGAAGAAACATCCTTGCCACAACAACAAGTAACTTAAGGGTCCCAAATCCACTCAAACAACTTCAGCTCCTAATGGTGACAAAGGAGAAAAATCTAAAAATAAGAACACTGACAGACATTGCAACTTTTTTTATAAAGATGGTCATGATGAGTCCAAATGTTTCAAGAAGATGACAACTTTAGAAGCAACGATGAAGAAGCCCAACATCAATATTGATTCTACTTCTTCTTCTCGTGGACATGCACTTTCTGCTTCTGGTTTATCTTTCAATGCAACTTCTATTTCTTCTTATGATGAGTGATTTATTGATTATGGATCATCTTATCATATAGCTAAGGATAAAGACATATTTTCTACTCTAAATGAATGTAACACCAATAAAATATCTTTTGGTGATGATAGATCTCTTAGTGTTGTAGGATCTGGAACAGTTCAAGTAAATAATGTCATTTCAATGATGTATTATGTGTTCCAAGTCTTTCTTGTAACCTTCTATCAGTATATCAAATCACTCATTCAGGTGAAGGTAAAACAGTAGAGTTTTCACCTCACCAAGTTGTAATCAATGATATAAATTATCCTGAGCATGTTCTTGCAACTGGAATTGTTGATGATATTACCAGGTTGTACAAGTTTGAAAACTTTGGGTCATCATATTTTCCATCAGTTTTTGTTGCTCATATCGATGACTTGAGCAAACTTTGGCATGAGTGGTTTGGTCATCTACATTATCGCTCATTGCAAAAACTATGTAATCAACAGATGGTGACTGGTCTTCCTCTTATTTCATGCAGAGATGGTGTTTGCGTCGATTGTGTTCTCGGAAAACATCATCAGGACAATTTTGACAAACGTGCCTCTTGGCACGGCTCAAGCCCTTTGCAGCGTGTTCATAGTGACTTGTGTGGTCCACTTTATTCTCCTTCTTTTTCTGGGTGCAAGTATTTCTTAACTTTCATTGATGACTTTTCTAGACGCAATTGGGTTTACTTCTTAAAACTTAAGAGCGAAGTTTTTGGCCTACAAGGCCCTTGTAGAAAAACAATCTAGATATCAAATTCAAAGGTTAAAAACAAATAATGGAAGCGAATATGTGAACAGTAATTTTACAAGTTGTTGCACTACACAGGGCATCCAAATGCAACACATTGTTCCATATACACCACAACAAAATGGTGTTGTTGAGAGAAAGAACCACACATTAAAAGAAATGGCTAAGTGTATGATCCAATCTAAGGGATTAAGTCTAAAGTATTGGGCAGAAGCCATCAACTGTGAAAATTACATAGTAAATTGCACTCCCACAAAGGCTCTTAAAAATATAACACCAAAAGAAGCTTGGACTAAAATTAAACTACAAGTAAGTCACTTCCTTGTATTTTGCAGTATAGCATGAGCTCACATTCCTGATGAGAAAATTGAAAGAATTGAAACCTAAAAGTGAGAAGTGTATCTTTGTTGGTTATTCTAAAGATGTCAAAGGTTATAAACTTCTTCAACCACATTGTAATGAAATTATTATTAGAAGAGATGTTAAATTTGATGAAAAT
>SNQJ01S0206999.1:16317-30661 GCA_010110895.2 Picea sitchensis
TGTATGCCTAAGTTACTCAAGATCTTGTAGAGAGGTTCGATTTTGAAGAACATTTTTAAGTATCATGTTTGTCTCTCCTCTCCTATATTACAATGCTACCATACTTATAATTTTCACTCAACATCTCTCTCTCCATACTTAGTCATTTTTCAGTATTCGTGGGTTTACGGATTGGCAGACTCATACATCCCCTCACCTCCTTACACTTTCTCACCCCGCTCCCGCTACCTACATTTCTCCTCCCTCACTTCTGTCATCTACATTTCTCCCCTTTCCCCCGAAATACTCACAATCCTCATTGGGTTCGCAAACATTGATCATCCCTCACTACCTTATTCACCTCTCTCTCCAACCCGCCAACCCGTCCCCGCAACCTACAAACTACCCCCTTGAACTCCGCTACTTACAATTTTCCCTTCACTTACCCTTCCGCCTGATTTCCCATACTTAACCATTATTCCAAAGTTTTCCCCTTAAAACCATGAACCAATAAGAACATTCCACATGGAAGCATGGACTTGTGACACATGACAACTCGTGGAGGGAGACACGTGGAATATTATTATTAGAGACGCATAGAAAGTTATTATAAAGACACATGGAAGTATATGAATGGTTGATTCATCAATGACCGAGAATGAGATGGATGACAACGAGATTCCAAAATTATTATTTTATTCGACAATTTTCCAAGGGCCGAATCCTCCAAGCTCCATAACTTCATGTCTTCTCGTGTTTCTTGTTAAGTTATCAAACACTTAGTATTATATATCATGAAGAATAAAATATCCCAATGCATGTGGGATAGACTTTTAAACCAAAAAGTCAAATTTTATGAAGGGAAACACAAAAATTTAATCCAAGGGCCCAAATTTGTCCATGAATTTTGATCAATGGTGGTTGAGTCACGATCTTGCAGAGACCATAACTTGAGCTCCGGGTGTCAGAATCGCGTAAACTTTATACTGTTGGAAATGTATTTCGATGTAGAATATGACAGTGCAGGTTTCAAATGCTGGAGGTTGCTACATTTCCCCCATAAATTAAAATATCAGTCAGCTTCAATTTTAATGGGCATGTGTAACAATTCAACTTCACGAGCTCATATCTTGAGATCCAGGCGATGGATTTGGACAAATTTTATATCATTGGAAAGGTAAGACAATGAAGATCACATATGAAATTATTTCCATGGATAAAACATTTATTATCATTCCCAGAGAATTAAAACACAGTCGTCCTCTTTTAAAGGGAAATTAATTAAATTAAAAAAAAATGTTAATTAATTTTTTATTAAAAAAGAAGAGGGACCCACTTTAAATATATTTGTATTAATGATGTGAATTCATTAATGAGACATTAATTAAAGAGAAATTTTCAAGAAGAAACTTGTACGGAAATTTCTAGAAGGGAGAAGCCCTAACTACCCAAGTAGTTAGAAAATCTCTCCTTAAAAATAGAAGAGAGGCTCCATCAAAGGTCCAACAATAAGTATTGTAGGGAGAGACCATCATAGTAAGTTTACGATGATCACATATTTCTTGTCTTTATCAAGTCCTTCATCCAGTTACTCCACCTCTTTCACTAGAAAGGTTTAATCGAAGACTGGTAACTCATTTTTTCTTCTTACCAGGTCTTGTTGATTCTTCTACCGCCCACCGCCTTCTCTCTAAAAAACTTATTTCTTGTATTTATTTGTTTTATGGTCTGCGAGAGCCCCAATCCTAGTGTTTAAGACAAACACATTTACAATTTCAAGAATATGTAATAGACTATATATTTTTTGAAATTCCAATAGAACTATTTCGAGAACAATCTCCACTGTGCTTTGTAACCTTGTTTTTAGAATATAAAGTATTTGAGGTTGATCTATCATTATTTTTATTTGATCTGCCCATGTGTCCACTATGTTAAAGTTATGTTATGCATGCAGGTCATCTTCTTTTTTTATTTTATGTGATCAAAAATCTTTATCCCAAACTATGATGGATGTGAGGAATTTTTGCTTATTTGATTTAAATGTGTGATTCTTGGTCCTTTCTCGGGAAATTTCTTTAAAAAGAAAACAAAAACATTTTCCTTTTACCTTATTGTAATTTTTTTGTTTCTTTGAATTACTATAACGAACTTCTGTCAAGTCCCACATTTTGAATATTTTAAAAATCTCAAGAAAATCTAAAGAGGAGTGCCACCTCTATAAAAACACAGGGGGATTTACATCCTCGTGAGGTTGTCGTTTCGGTCCTGATTGATTCAAGCGTCAACATTGCCAAAGGATTTTCCCAAGTTGAAGGAATTGATTATAATGAAACCTTTGCCCCTATAGCCAAAATGAATTCCATCCTCCTCATTCTTTCCCTTGTTGCCTCACATAAATGGGAGGTCCATCAGATGGATGTTAAATCCGTCTTCTTGCATGGGGATTTGCAAGAAAAAATCTACATGGAAAAACCTCATGGCTATGTCCAAAATGACTCTAGCCTTGTTTGTCGCCTTAAGAAATCTCTTTATGGTCTTAAGCAAGCTCATCGAGCTTGGTATGCCAAAATGGACAACTTTCTTATTGACACCGTATTTTCTAGATGTCATTATGATCCTAATGTCTATACCAAAAAAGTTGGAAGCCCTCTCATAATCCTTGTCCTTTATGTTGATGGACTTATCTTTACTGGTAGTGACTCAAAACTTTTAAACCATGTGAAAACCATCCTTAAGAAGAAATTTGAAATGATAGACTTAGGATTTTTTCACTATTTCCTTGGCCTCCAAGTTTTGCAAATCAATGAATGAATTTTTCTTTCCCATTCTAAGTATGTTTCTAACCTTCTTCGTTACTTTCACATGGAAGATTGTAAACCAACCCCTTCTCCCCTCTAGTCTGGAGTCAAGCATGCTGCCACCTGTACTTCTCCTGAAATTGATGCCACCTTATACCGTCAGTTAGTTGGTAGCCTCTTATACTTGAATCATACTCGTCCCGATCTTTCCTTTGTTGTTGGTCTCGTTGCTCGGTATATGCAAACACCCCATGAAAGCCATTGGAAAGAAGCTAAAAGGATACTTCGGTATGTCCGAGGTACAGTTCAGTTTGGGATCCAATATAGTTAAGAGGGGACTCGTTTATTGGTTGGTTTCACTGATTCAAATTGGGCTAGCGACCCTGATGATCAGAAGTCTACTACAGGTCATGTTTTCAGCATTGGTTTAGGACCTGTCACTTGGGCCTATAAGAAACAACGGGCTATTGGACTTTCTTTAGTAAAAGCAGAGTACCGAGCAATGGTAAATGCAAGTCAGGAAGCCTTGTGGATTCAATAGATCCTTTCAGAGTTTGGATTCTAACAACATCATCTGACCAACCTTTGGTAAGACAATCAGAGTGTCATCAAGCTCGCCAAAGACCCAGTTCAATATCAACACAACAAACACATTGAGCTACACATGCACTTCATCAGAAAGCTCATTCATGAGCAAGTTATTGAAGTGCTCTTTTTCCCTACAGAAGATCAAGTTGCAGACATTTTCACAAAATCTCTTACGGAAGCGAAGTTTTCCAAACTTCAATCTATGGTAGGAGTTTAGAAAGTTGTCATTAAAGGGGGATAGGCTCTAATGCCTCTTTCATTATCATATTGTGCCATTATTGTAAATCCTTCAATCATATCCCAAGTTGTTCTTAAGGGGGGATGTTAGGATATTTAGACACTTAAGAGTTAGTTAAGATCTACTTGGTCTAATGTGTCGTTAGGTAAAAGTGTGTTTCTTTAGTATGCATTAGTATGCATTTATAGTTAGGAAATGTGACGGTCACGATATGTTCCCGACATAGAGTGATCTAATGATTCATATTCTCCTCAATCTTAATGGCCATTGATATGTGGCTTAACACCTGATTGGTCCATGATCTATATTTAAAAAACATGGAGGGTCATTTGTCGGTGATCGATTGTGAGAAACTCTCTTGTAAAATCTCTCTGTAATCTTTTTCTTTTGCATTAATAAACTTCTCCAAGTGGTTGTGTTGGTTGGGGCCGTGGATGTTTCCTTGTAGGGTTTTACCACGTCAAAATATCGATGTGTTGATCTTTGATCTGGTTGTGTGAATGGTTAATGAAGGTGTTTGTCCTCTATTAGAATACCTATGTTGTCGAACAATTACTCCTAAAACAAAATTGCAAGAAAAAAAATGTGTTTGATATTTCAAAACAGAAATCAAAATATACATTAACCAACCTTTCAGTACTTACACATTTTACCAAAATGTTTTTAGTCTAATGTACTACAACACATTATAGTCTTCCTTCTTCAAATTAGATCCTCTATGGGATGTCAGAATTATGATACAAAAATATTTTTTTTGGACAATACAATTCAACAAATCTATCCTAAACTAAACATGCATACCCTCAAAATAAGAAAGCTAGAGAGACAATTAAAAAGGGACTTAACAGATTCAGAAAGAGAACATTTTCCCCAAAACAATTCTTACATAGTGTACCTTCATGCAAAGAAATAACCTCTTTTAAAAGGACATTTGCTTTTGTATTAAACTCCATGTAAATGTGAGAAAACAAGATTTCTTCAAATTGAATTTTTAGATCCAATTTACCCTAGTAACCAAACATGAAACCCATATCAATTGGGGATTTTATTATGCGTAGGAAATTGATTACAAGGGGTGAGCTATGCATGTTTAGGAATCTCATGCATTGTTACTCACTAGAAGAAGAAATTGCATATGGCCATGGCTCATAGACACCTTTGTTTTGTTGATGTTCGTGGTAGCATCAAACAAGTACTTATGCATTGACATGTGTCTAACATGTGGAAGTCGTCGAAAAACTTCTTAATGTGAAACTTTACTTTAGTTTAAAAAAATAATTAAAGTAAAGTGTTTTTATTAGTTAATTGAGTTATTTAAGGAAAATGCTAAAAGTAATTAACATGTAAATCTTAAGTGAGTGTGAGAAGTAATCTCAACCATTAATCAATTTGGAGATTGTCACTCATAATTATAAAAGCAAGGCTAGGGTGAAGGAGGAAGATACTTGTATTGAGGGAGTCGACACATGAGACTTTGGTGAGAGATCAAGGTCGGGACTTTTGGTGAGATGCCAAAGTTAGAGATAGAAATGGACTTTTGCTAGTGTGAGGAGTGTAGAAGCAATGAAGGGATTTTTCTTACACAAGGGTGAGGAGATCTTATTGGTTGGGTGAAGAGATTGCGTCCAAGTATTGATGTAGAGAGGGTTGGATCACTAAGGATCGTGATTCAAGATCTTGGATAGGTAGAGAAGGACTTTCATCTAAAGATCAAACAGGTCAAAGAGAAGAGAGAGCAGAGGCAGTCGCAGGTGGCTTTCAGCTGATAAAAGCCAGAGGTAAGAGTAGCTTCGTACGAAAGTGTATGTACAGTATTTTTGTACATGTACGCAGGTTTCAGTGGAGACAGTCACATGTGTACAGGAGTTTGCAAAAGGAAAGGCACGTACACCTCGGGAAAAGTGTCGGTACAAGGTCGTACAACAACATAGGCATTGTCATGTTTGTCTACAGTGTATATTCTCTTAGTGGGTCATTTTCCCTATTACGAGAGCCCTTATTTGACCTTAATAAAATCATCTTAGGATTGGTTTTCCCTCCGGGATTTTTCCAGAGGTTTATACCCGAAAATATAATTGGTGTCTTGTGTGTGAGATTTTGGTTTCCTAGTTTATGCTTCTGTTGCATGTTTAGTCGATTACTTAGTGGTGGTTTTAGTAGATAAAGTGATTTTATTTTGAGCTAATTGTCGGTTGTTGGGTTAAAGTGGTAAAATTAACATGGTATCAGAGTGTGATCTCTAAAGAGAGGAAACGAAGAGCACATGGTATTAGAGTGCATGCTCTGAAGAGGAAGCCAATTTCAAGTGTTGCAACAGATCTTATCAGGTTGATAACCAGCGTACGAAAATCGAAGGACAGATTTCAGGGAAACAACAATACTGAGGTAGAACGACGATTTTTTTGCAAGTTTAAGGAGGTATAATGGGTCACAGAAAGCACAATCACGTACATACGCGCGTTGTAGTGGTGACAATCACGTACAAGGTTGTACAAGACAATACAAAGGCAGTTTCAACAGAAGGTTATTAGATCAGATCTTGGAGATGGCAACTGGATTGTGATTCAATGATAGGTTGGATGGGGTTTCAAACTACAATCCTTGGAAGGAGAGGATCATGTTGGTGTTGATGGAGAATGGGATTTGGGAATTTGTTAATACTAAGATAACTTCTCCAACAAATGTGGTAGAATTGGTCATCCATAATCAGAAAGATTTGAAATCCAGGTGCATCATTCTAGATGGAGTGAAGGATCACTTGATCCCTCATTTATCAGGAAAGAATAGTGTGAGGGACATGTGGGAGGCTCTGAAAAGTTTATTTCAGAGAAAGTATGAGAATCACAAAATGGTGTTGAGAGAGAAGCTCGTAGACACAAATATGACAGGATTAGATACGATGACAAGTTATCTCACTTGGATCTAATAGGTTCGAGATGAATTGGATGCAGTTGGGGAAACAATGGTTGATTCAAAGTTGGTGAGGACGACACTTAAAGGATTAAGAAAGGAGTGGATACCATTCATTAAAGGAATCGTGGCACGAGAAATGATCCTTGATTGATCAAGGTTGTGGGATGACTTCGTTCAGGAAGAACTTTGAGATGAAGATTTGAATGGAGGCCAACATAAAAATGATGAGAACCTTGCTCTTGCCAGTCATGCAAAAAAGGGAAAGTACAAGAAGATTGTCAATGGAGAGTCTACCTCTCAAGACAGCAGACATGAGAAAAGTAAAAAGTGCTTTACATGTCATAAGTTTGGGCATTATGCGAGGGGTAATGTCGGGAGGAAGAAGGGAAGAAATGGGATGAAATGAGAGGTAGTTGCGTCAACAAAGACTCAATTGGATGAGGATCTTTGCTAGAAGTTTGAACATATGAAGTTCTTACTTGTTTCCCAAAATTCCTTGGGCACCATGTCAACTAGTTTACTTGTTTCCCAAAATTCCTTGGGCACCATGTCAACTAGTGCATTGTTAATATATAGTGGAGCCACATGTCATATGACATGAGCACGAAAGGTGTTCAAGAGTTTCACAGAGTCTGACTCAGAGATGCACATGGAACTTGGTATGGGGACCAAACATGTCGTAAAGGGATTTAGAACAATGTCATTTTGGATGGAGTCAGGAGCTGTGTTGAGAGTGACAAACATGTTGTGGGTACTAAAACTCAGGAGGAGTGTGATCTCAGTCTCAGTGATTAAGAATAAGAGATTTAACGTAGTGTTCTAGAATGGAAAGGTACTAATCAAGCCCATAGGATCTAGCTTAGACACAACATATGTTCTAGGAGTTAGAGAGAGCAACTTGTATAGGTTAAAGGAACAACCTATATGAGCAATGGAAAGCAACAGAGTGACAAAGAACAAGGAGCAGGTAGCTTCGAAGGTTGAGCATCTCATAGGGAGTCAACCTTCAGATTCAAGTGGGAAGGGGCAGCCTTCCAAGTCTGTTAAACAAGAGTCATGGTACGAGATGGCCATGCAAGATGCTCAGGAGCAAGAGGCTTCTAAGAGCATGATCAGAGTGAAGTTTTCGAAGATAGGTCTGAGTGAAATGGCAGGGATAACTTTTGTGTCAGAGGGAGCATCCAATCAGGTGGATTAGAGAGCAATCATGGTAGCAGATATGGTAGCGAAGAGAGAGCCACATCCATGTGGGAGAAGTACCTTCCTCGCTAAGAGGAAGTATTGATGTTAGTGGTAGCATCGAACAAGTACTTATGTATAGGTGTGTGTCTAGCATGTGGAAGTCGTTGAGAACATTCTAAGTGTGAGATTGTACTTTAGTTAAAAGAATTAATTAAAGTAAAGTGTTTTTATTAGTTAATCGAGTTATTTAAGGAAAGTGTTAAAAGTAATTACCATGCAATCTAAGCATGTAAATATTAAGTGAGTGTGAAAAGTAATCTCAGTCGTCAATCACTTTGGAGATTAGAAACATATTACAACTCATAATTATAAAAGCAAGGTCAGGGTGAAGGAGGAAGACACTTGTCTTGAGGGAGTCGACATAGGAGACTTTGGTGAGATGCCAAGGTCAAATATAATAAAGGACTTTTTCTAGTGTGAGGAGTGTAGAAGCAAAAGAAGGCTTTTGCTTACACAAGAGTGAAGAGATCTCACTGGTTGGGTGAAGAGATTTCGTCCAAGTATTGATGCAAAGAGTTGGATCACAAAGGAATGTGATTCAAGATCTTAGATAGGTGGAGAAGGACTTTCATCTAGAGAACAAACGGGTTAGAGAGAAGAGAGAGCAGAAGCAACCACATGTGGGTTTCAACTTATAGAAGCGAGAGGTAAGAGTAGCACCATATGGAAGTGTCCATACAATATTTATGTACATGTACGCGGGTTCCAGTGGAGACAGTCGTGTATGTATGCAGGTTTGCAGAAGGACAGGCATGTACACCTCGGGAAAAGTGTTGGTACAGGGTCGTACAACAACACAGACATTGTCGGGTTTTTCTACAACGTATATTCTCTTAGTGGGCCATGTTCTTATAACGGGAGCCTTGATTTGACCTTAATAAAAGCATCTTAGGACTGGTTTTCCCTCTAGGGTTTTTCGAAGGGTTTATACCCAAAAATATTGGTGTCTTGTATGTGAGATTTTGGTTTCCTAGTTTATGCTTCCACTGGATGTTTAGTTGATTACTCAGTTTTTCTTTTAGTACATAGAGTGATTTTATTTTGAGGTAACTATCGAGTGTTGGGTTAAAGTGGTAAAATCAACATGTTTATTGTGGACAAACTCCTTCACTCCTTCGTCCTCCAATATTCAAGCAAGTTGCACTCTTTAAGTTCTCATCTCTACTACTGCCCTTTAAGCTTCTCAAGTTCTCTTTGTATCTCCCTTGTTGATCTCCTTCTTTACTACAACATTCATTTTTAATGGGCTGCCTTGGAATACCAACCATCACAATGGTTCGTTTCCACTTCCAACACAACAAAAAACAAAATAAGATAAAATAAAACAATTGCATGCTCATTATAAAATTTAAGAGGTTTGGCAAGGATCCAATTTGAATCACACTTCTCCCTTTCCAGGCTTTTGGTCCCCAAAAGTTGGACCATCAAGGAGATGAAGCACATGGCCTCCATTTGCTTCTCGGTATCAACTACTCCATTACTAACGAAGGTTGCTTGTTTCTTGCTTGTCTTCCCCTATCTTGCTACTAGAGGAGTTATTCTCTCTCTCCCTTTATGTGCTTTGACAAAGTATGTCTTGCCACCCTTGACAAAGTGATATTTGTTTTCTCTCTTGTAAAAGGTAACATCCCTAACCCACAAGTGTGGGATACCAAACATCACTCTGCATGCATTTAATGGTGCAACTTCACATTTTACTTCATCAACATAGCTTGCCCACTATTTTGGCACTGGCTATGATTGTTTACCATGCAAGGGTTCTCCAAGTCTTCAGAACCTGCTCTAATACCTTATGATCCATAAACGATAGGCCTATGACCCGTTCGTTTCATCAACACAAATCCTCTGCAAAAATAAAATTTGATCTTTGTTTTGGTACAATTATGAGTACGATTTCTCTTCTTTTTTTGAGGTGCAAAAGAAAAGTAAACCACACTTTATTTATGAGTACTCTAGCTCAACACTCTTATTAACAAGACACTAGCAATCCATGAATAAAACACACCAATATTGGAACCAATGATCAAGGTAATTAATAACAATGTTGTAGGTGAATGGACAAGGCTCAAACAATATGCTCAATACCAAATGATGTTCAATTAGAGGATTGCACTGCTATAGTATGTCATTACACGACGTTTAACCAATGAACCCATAACTAATGACGAGCTATAACTAATACCATCAACATATGCATCAACTTGATTACATTCCAACAATTTATTTAACATAACCAGAACAACAAGACGAAAAGAAAGCATCCACAATGCACAGTGTCCAATCACACATCAAGACACAATATTTACCTTGGAATCCAAACAGGAAACCCATATCGATTGGGGATTTTATTATGCATTGGAAATTTATTACAAAGGGTGAGCTATGCATGTTCAAGAATCTCATGCATTGTAACTCACTAGCAGAAGAAATTGCAGATGATCATGGCTCAAAGACACCTTTGTTTATCGTGGGTAGGCTCCTTCATGCCTTTGTCATTCGATATTCAAGGAGATTGCACTCTTCAAGCTCTCATCTGTGTTACTTCCCTTCAAACTTCCCAAGTTCTCTTTGCATCTCCCTTGTCAATCTCATTCTTCGCTACAACCTTCATCTTTAATGGGATGCAGTGGAAGAGTAATCATCACAATGGTTTGTTTCCGCTTCCAACACACAAAAAAAAAACACAATTACATGATCATTACAAAATTTACAAGAGGTTTGGCAAGGATCCAATTTAGATCACAATGGGAACCATTATTTTGAAAGAATAGGAGAACTTAGACGCAAAGATGAGAAGTGGCATTCTCCCTCGGTGAGATAAGAGCTTCATGAAATGGAGATTTTGGGTAGAAACTAGTGAGACTCTAAATATTCAAAGGAAATATCTTTCTTGTTTGTTGATAAGGATCCTAGCCATACCCATGATCAATGAACAATCTTCCAAGAAGTAACAATTGAATGGGTTGTTTGAGGCTTATTTGTAGGCAATTTGAAGAAATGGGAACAAATATTTTGTTCCAATCATGAAAATTTGGAATTTGTCCTCAATGTTGTTCAAAGTCTTAGAATCATCCATTGTTGTAGCCTTGGAATTTCTTATGTTTGCCTAGATGAGAATGGTCCACCTTATAATTCATGTTTGAGGAATGATCTTAAATACATGGTTCGACATATTTATCAAGAACAACTATGAATGAAAGAACATAAGATTTATATGGAGAGGATTATGGAAAATACTAATATCCAATGAGAAGAATTATTTTATGACCAATGAATCAAACAAACAATGGAAGGTTTCTTTGTTAACCTCCCTTGACCACAAATAGTCAAACAATTGCAAAGAGACAACAATCTATTGGTTCTTCTTCATTGCTACCTCAAATATGAAAATATAGTTTTTATTTTTCCTTGTTATCTCTGAGTTATCATTCATGATATGACTTCTTATATGTGATCTCATAGCCATCCAGTTTCAAGTTTACATTTTGATCATGGTTGTAAAAACACATTTACATCTACCAATAGGATATATAACAATAGTAAATATAATTGGGTTATATTTGGAATGCTTACAAACAAGTTTAAGGTAAATAAAGCTAAGATAGATCTAGATTTTGGGGATTTTGTCAAGAGGCGTATGATACTTTTGTTGTTGATATATTTTAGGACATTTTGCATTGCTTATTTCATCTAGAACCCTAGAACTAAATTGAAAATTGTGTTGATGTATGGTTTGGCTTGTGGTTTCTTTATTTTAGTAATATATGAGGTTTCTTTTACTTATTTTACAAAAAGGTTCACTTGAAAAAAAATATATATATAGATCTAAATGAACGCTTTAAGCATGTATTATACGTTCTAAGCTTGCTTAGGACAAATAACGCACAATTGTTTATTGAAAGCAACCTTATTTTTGTATGATTTGGAAAAAAAAATATTTTCCTTTGAGAAATGAGACATTAGTGCAATTTTATTTTAATCATTGTTCATTAGGACATGATGATTCTTAAGAAAGCAATTCTTAATTCCCAACATGGTTCATGAATAAAAACTTGCAAGGATTTGTGTTGTGGGGGGAATAATAGAGAAAACTATAATATGAGGGTGAGAGTGAGGGTCAGGGTGGGGGGAATAATAGAGAAAACTATAACCATTGAACATGAATTCTAAATAATGGTGATCCCGAGAAATAATTTTGGTCACATGCAATGCCAAAGAAACCTCTCACTAAACCACCTCAAGTTAGTGTAACATATTGTGGGGCTTATGCATTCAAACTATGAACATGACTATTTGTTTTACTTGTATTAAGACTAGATTTTCAAATTTTGGAATTTAGAGGGTATTTGATGTTCTAACTTATCGTGATTATGTGCAACATGCAAGATATTCAACTAGCTTTTTTGTGTAGCTTTAATACCATGAAACAATAGAAACCATATGAAAGACTAGTCTTCTTGTGAAAAGTGTGTTATTCTTAATTTGAAATAGTTAAGAGAGTTAAGCTAGCTTTTTTATGTAGCTTTAATACCATGAAACAATAGAAACCATATGAAAGACCAGTCTTCTTGTGAAAAGTGTGTTATTCTTAGTTTGAAATAGTTAAGAGAGTTAAGCTAGCTTTTTTGTGTAGCTTTAATACCATGAAACAATAGAAACCATATGAAAGACCAGTCTTCTTGTGAAAAGTGTGTTATTCTTAGTTTGAAATAGTTTAGAGAGTTAAGTTAGCAATTCATATGGCCAAGACAAATGATTTAATGGGTTCAATAATTACTTTTCATATTGTTAATGCATTTAGATCGAATTGCATGTTTAAATTTGAAAAGTCATTACAAATAAATCAAAGTAAAAGTAAGCAAAAGCATGACATAGACATCATTCCAAATTCCATCAAAACTCATTTGAAAAGTGAGCAAGATCATACACATCCACAATGTTTTCTTAAAAACGTGGAATATTAATCAATACCCCCAAAAAAAAARCTAAAGCATATCATTCGACCCATAACCTAGGACAAGTTATTGTAGATTGAAGACATRCATAAAACAAATTCAATTCATTAYGCCAAGAATTAATTAGGCATGTTAAGTTAGGAAACTATATTAGGATTAGGATTTTGTATGCTCCCACTAAGATGGTGATGCCTAACTGTGCATGCAAGYCATTTAATTATATTCTAGGGATTTTTTTTGTATTTAACATATTTAAAGCTTGTAATATCTATTTAAATAACATTAATATATTGAGCTTGTTAAACATTTGGATGTTCTTCAATAGTTTTTKAAGTTATAAGAGTTATGTACATGAATGGTTGTATTTGTGTTAATAAATGGAATGGACTTTTTTTTTATTAAATGTGAATGGTTGTAACCGGCAGCCCAACTGATATTGCTARTGCGTGCAACATTTCCTATGAGGGGTTGCAACAAGGAAATTTCTACACACAAAGCTTGCTAAGTAGACACAAGACTTTTAAAAATAATTAAACATCCCCAAAGTCAAATATCCATGAACATTGGGATTTCTCATCTGTTTATTGAGTATGAATAAAGCAAAACAAAGATGACATTTTAGGAACAAACAATTTATATCCTTGCTCCTTCCATTTTTAACGTCCAATATGATGTTGAAATAGTGAAGCCATCTCAATCTGCAAAGAGCGGGAATAGTGAATATTACTAACGGTCACTTAATACAAAAAAATTGTAGAATAAGCCTTTTAGATAAGTTTCTAACAATCCTTGAATGTGTTTTATCATATTCACTACCAGATTGTTTATCATTTTTTTTAAATGTCAACTAAACAAAGAAGGTTCAAAAAAAAGTAATAGAATAGGAAACACACAAAGCTAAAATGCATTTATTATATCCACTACTAAATGCTCATCATCTATCTTTAAAACATAACTCAACGATACTCTAGAACTTTTGGAAAGGCATGAAGAAGGCTCATGAAGAAAAAAGATAACAGGAAATGTGCAAGGCCATCAAAATCTTTTGGATATCAACACCAAATACCTTATAAGGAGTAATATGCTTCTAAATGTGACTACCATCTAAAGGACAGTTCTTCAGATAAGAAAACTACATATATTGTTAAAATACAAAGACAAATGAAAACCCTATAAACACAAGGATCTAATTTGTTACAACCTAAGTGTTTTTTTTTTTAATCTACTTAACCTCCTTGGAAATTGATTTGATTAACTATGTTCTGAATATTAATCAAGGAGAAAAAAATGCATTGAAGAAGGGCATTGACCTAAAGAAAGGCCCTTAACTACATAACATGGTAGGTATGTAATGAACAATTATGTTCATTACATACCCTTAACTACATAACATGGTAGGTATGTAATGAACAATTATGTTCATTAAGGGAGGAACAAAACTATNCAAATACCTTATAAGGAGTAATATGCTTCTAAATGTGACTACCATCTAAAGGACAGTTCTTCAGATAAGAAAACTACATATATTGTTAAAATACAAAGACAAATGAAAACCCTATAAACACAAGGATCTAATTTGTTACAACCCAAGTGTTTTTTTTTTTTAATCTACTTAACCTCCTTGGAAATTG
>SNQJ01S0206999.1:30671-42671 GCA_010110895.2 Picea sitchensis
CTCGATGGGATAGTATTCTACCATGTGACTTGGATTGAGGAAATGTGATAATAAGATTTTCAAAGTTTCCAACAAAATTGTTGCATTGCAAAAGGGGATCAATCAATCAATCGCAGGTTTAGTTTTTCTAGAATTGTTTGTAGATAAGGTTATTGATTCAAACTTCTTTGTTTACAATTTCAAGTTGATTTGGAATCTTGAGTCTTTGGAAGATAATTAGCGTAGCAACTTTGACTCAATAAATGTTAATGTCGATAAGTTGAATGGTCCATGCGACAGCCCTCGTGATTACGGTGACAATAAGATATGCTCGTAACTTGCTTCTTGATTTCTTCTTTGAAACATTTTTGATGCACTTTAAATTAAGTATTTTAGTTCTCTGTCATGTACTTGTGTTGTTTTATCAATCAATAACATTTCATTAGTAGCGACACTTGGTGTTTTTACATTCAATTGATTTGCACACGCCTCTTTATCTGTTGTTTGGACTTTGACTTCTGAAAACATTTTTTATTCAACCAAATCAATGGATATCTCTTTGTCAACTTAATTTTCTTTTCCCAACTTCGGTAAGAAAAAGTTTTACTTTTATTTCTTAAACAAGCAATTTATTTATCTTTATCCAAAACCCCTTATCAAAAAAATTCTACTTATATTACTTCCTTTGAACCCTGTTTTTAGCACATAATTGAAGATTTTCAAAATTTGCTTCATAAATTCCATTCTTAGTTTCATCAATTCTTCTTTCAATAGCACACATTCAACCTCTACTATCTGCCATGGTTATAAAATTACTTCTCCTACAATAATAATAATAATAATCTAATTCTACAAACAAGAGACACCCTCTGCTCAGGAATTTGACTGCTAAAGTCTACGGAGGTATACATACCTTACCCTACCCTCCTCTGGATTTGAACTTGTGATCCCTAGGGAGAAAACACATGTTCTTAACTATAAAGCCCACTCAGGTTTTTAAAATTAGTAGTATAAGAACCCATGGCTTTTTAACTTAATAACTATAAAGCCCACTCAGTTTTTTAAAATTAGTAGTATAAGAACCCATGGCTTTTTAACTTAATAATGAATGCTTCACTCCAGCACATTACCTCTTCCACTATTTTAATGACGTCAAACTTTTATTTCTTTTCTTCAAACGTTCTATAAACTTTTGTGATTTTATATCTGCAGTAAGCTTTATAAACTCTCATGCACAAACGTTCATGGAGGGTCAAACCTGACCAACGAGTGTGATTTCTTCATCAGTAAAACGATGACGGTGGCTTGGATGAGCAGCGATTTTAGCGGGTCTGTAGTTGTGTTCTCTTCCCGGTGGAAGCATTTTCCAAATCTGCAGCGCTCTCCTTTCAGCCTTTTCAATTCACATTATTTCAAGGCAATGATTCCTTGGCGGGGTCGTTTAATTATGAGATAATTTCATGAAAGCAAAGGCATGGGATTACAGGCCTGTCCACTTTAGCCACTTTGATTTGCAGTGCTTCCAATTTGAAATTCAGGGTTCCTTGGTGTTAAAGCAAATCGTGATGTCATGGTAGCCAATTTCTGCATTTCTCTCTTGGATATTCAAGGGGTTTTGCAGGGGGTTGAGATCTCAAAAAAATATCTAGTGCGTCTAGATTTTTTGTTGCTCTTTGGGATCAATGCAAAAAATGAATAAGGACAAAATGTGCAAAAAGTGTCCCATCCAAGGGTATAATATGTGGGATGTGTATAAAGATAATTGATACTCCTTGATGTACTTCTATGAAATTAGGTCTGCGTAGAAACTAGAAATTAGCCTATTTAGACATGGTCAAAAACATCAATCCCAGAGATAGATTCAAAGTAACTAGTTTTGGGGAAGAACCAATCTAGAGGGTCAATTATAACCCGATGGTCAAGCCATTAACTGTTATGACATGTATACTTGGATCAAGCCAAAACCCCCAGAGTGCTTAGTTTGAGATGAAAGGCTTGGGATGGCAGTGTAGAATCAAATTTATAAATGAATTATCCCATTTAAACTCGCGGTTCTTAGCTTGTTTAAATACTACCAATGTTAGACAGCTGACCAATAAACATAGACTCATGAACAAAAGCCTACAAAATGGTCTCTTTGCTCGGTGTGGGATAAAGAATGATATTGTTTTCCAATTTGGAAATGGTCATTTTTGGCCACCTGTAATGGGAAACATCAACCTACTATACCCAATAATGGGCACATAAAAAATGAAATTGTTATATCTACCTCCCGTACCCTACAACAAAACTTCAACCACAACTTTATTAAAAGAGATTAGCATACAATGCAACCAACTCACAATCGGAAAAATCAATGACGTGAGAAATTAATGACGACTATTCTTCATTAGACGCCTTGAGTGAGGGGATAGAATGTGGCCATCAATAAACCTCTCATGCAGCCAAAACTAACATGGTCAGTGCCAATAGATGTTTATTGTCCTTATTTATGCAACTAACAATCATATGATCCTAGATTATTAATCATCCTCCACTAACTTACCATAATAATTCTCACTTGATATAGCTGACATAGGGTTTTCGTTGCCAACTTACCTTAGTAATGAAAAATGTTGTACAAATTCACCTCAATAATTAAGGTCACCAATTTTTACGTAAGGAATTAAGTCTCATCGTGTGGGTATTTCCAATAAGTCTTCAAAATTCTTGATAGTGCTTCAAAATGCCAAATATATACCAAAATAGAAGAGTTCTAGTCGAGGAGTAAGGTGGCTAATTTATACAAAGAAAATGCTTTTCCAACACAAGGTGTGGAAATGCATCCTTTTCATTGGTATAAATACTAGAAAATGATGTGGAGAAATCAGCACTTACAATCTACAGTCCCAAGTCGTGTTCTTATTATTGCAGAAAGCTATCAATTTAGCTTTTATGCTAGTTTTGTCAATTTGGTGTTTGGTCCAATTTTTTTAATGCGAATATTCCTTCTATTCTATGAATGTAGCTCATCCTTTAGTACAATAAAAATGCCTATCGCTAACTCTCTACTTTATAGTATTTCTCTTAATTGGAATTGAATCATATCTCCCCCCCATATGAGATTTGTTAACACTTGTATCTGCACCTCATACCAGCAACTCGTGTTAGCCCCTGTCCAAGCGTTTGAAGCCTTCCAGAAGATCATATCAGCTTGGAGAAGGGTAATTTTCATGAGGACATCTTGGATACATATTCCAAGGACCATTACTGCATGTTGTTCGTTGCCTCTGAGACACATACAAGATTGTTTTCCAACATTGTTATAAGACATATCTGCCATATTCTGAGAGGTATCAGCATTGGTATTCATGTGGACAAATTAGCTTAATCCTTAAACTCAGTCCCAGACTCATTCGAATGATGGAGTGGCATCTGGAGGTTTCTTACACTTCAAGCAAGGTCTAATATGCCTTTGAAGATCACTGATGACTTTTCTTGAAGGACAAGCAGGCTTAAAATTGACTTCTTTGTGGCAAAATTTCAGAGACTTGAGGAGGAGAATTCAGCCCTAGATGAGGGGGCTCGTGTTCATGACTGATCCTGCATGTTGGTCCTGTTTTAAGGGCATATTTGCATGAGATGGGGCATTTTCATAGCAACATGTGCTGTGGGTTTTGTTCAAACGTTAGAGCACTGTTTTTGGGAAGATTTCTCAGCCTGGCAGGCTGATTTTGACCTAACTTTGTGCCAGACATAGCTAGCAGGAGGGCACCTTCATCCTCAAGTTATTTTTGTGGTTATCTTGTGCTATTTCAAGTGAGATTGAGCACTGGTTTTGATAGCAAATTTAGCCATGTTTTTTTCTTGATTTAGCAGTGGATATTTATGGAGTAAGGTGTTGCTTTTTGTGGAGAATCGGATTGCTGCCACCTTTAGAAGGCTAGTTTCTTATTTTTAAGAAAAACATTGTGGCTATTTTTGAAAAAGTTTGTTGTTTTTTTTGGATGAAAAGCCACTACTATATTTTCAAAAAAACGAGTTCTCATATTTTTAGAAAAGCAAGTTGTTAATATTTAACACTAATATTTTGGGAAAAGCATGTCGAATTTAGCCTTCAAATCTGGAGCAGACATTCAACTATAAAGGAAGGAACCGTTAAGAGGATTAACGATCAGTTGCTTATTGTCCTTCATCATTCTTCAGCTTGTTTCCTTCCTCTCTTCTTCTCATCTAAATTCTGAGTCTATAAGGCTATTGTTACTCCTCCTTCATAGGTCAACAAGGTCTTGATTAGTGACCCTTTGTCTATGTCCCCTCCAATTCCTTGGGGCAAGTTGTAATACCCCTAGACCAAACCCCATTGTAAATATAAATGTAATTGTACATATAGGATGTGTTACCTATTATCCCCATGTTGTGGGATAACTAAGGAGATTATGTCTCGAGGCACTCAGGTTGCAGATATGGAGTGTCGAGAGACTAAATGACCAACAGTGTTCACTTACACAGATAGAGACCCTTCTCACCACCACAGAGGTTGGGATTTTCAGATGGCATCCACCACACCAGCTAGCTTCCGAGAGGCATTGGGCCTTGCTCCATGAGGTACAAGTCAGGTATTATGGTGAGTGTCATTTCAATATTTGAGGCATTTTGAGTATGTTGTATCTTAAACTGCTTTAGATTTCATGACATATACTTGGACATTATGCCTTTTTCCCTGTTTCACCTTGGTGGTTGACACTGTGCCCTAGTAAGTGGTCTTCCTTGGGAATGGGTTTGCTACTAAGAACTCCCTTAAAGAGCCATCATACCGTTCCCAGCCATACTTACCACTTTCCATGACCTAAACCCCCATTTCCTTGTCTCTTGGGATTTTAGGGTGTATTGACCCAAGAAGGGATTGTCCCTCATTCTATGGGAAGAAGGGGCTGAAGGCGAGAGGGATTGTTGTCGATTAAAAAAAGATAAAATCTTATATATAAACCTTCCAGATGCATCACCCAGGGATCCCCCGAGAAAGCAATGAAACGCTTCTCTGTAAGAAAAGGGGGACCCACAAGAGAGGGGGTCTCATCACGATCCAGCCTTCTTATTTCCACAAGATACTTGTGAGTGACACTGTCATTATCTGGACACCACGCCAGGACAATGGCCTTCAACTCATCCTTTAAAACATGAAAGAAACAAAGAATGGCAAAAGGATGGGCTTAGAAAAAGTGCATTGCAAACGAAGGTGCCACACACCCTCTACAAAGGCATCCATGAAGGAGACACTACAACCCATTGTTTGTCATGAACCCCATGCCCAGTGAGTCTTGATCCATAACCACTCCATCTACTTCACATGGCTTAGAGAAGGATCACTTGGGGAACACTCCTTGACATAAGGAACGATCTACCCAATAGAACACCTCGTCAACCCTCCCATATCCAAGCTTGGCAAGTTGCATAATGTCTTTGAGCACTTATTTGTTTGACCGGGTAATCTTTGATGCACATGCTTAGGTGTCTCATTTATTGATTTGATTTACTCACCATGATATTATGACTTGATATCCTTGGAGGGCGTGCTTATTTGTCTCTGCAGGACCTAGTTGGTGGACAGTTTTGAAGGAACAAGCCTAGCTTGGGCTTCCATGGGACTTGAATCCCACAAGTTGGATACCAAGGGCCCGCATGCCGAATGAGAAATACATACCTTTGAAGGCCTAAAAGATGTTATGGACGACAAGACCTAGCCCTTACATGCCAAATGTTTTGCCTAGGAGAGGCAAAACGTCACCTTTGGAGGCTTGACGTCGCCTAGAGGGGCTAGGGTTTGGTGGTGAAGACATAGTTCATTGACACATGGACGTTTTGAGGAGAAGAAGGCCTTGACCATGAGGAGATGACCTCGATGATTGACATGTGGCCTTTGGAGGCCTAACAATGCATCTCCAACTCCAAAGACGTGCTCCTAATGTCAAAACGTCCCCTAAAGGGGTGATGTCCTCTTGTTTTAGGGTTTTCTTTTGTGTAAAAGTGAATTTAAAGATGAATTGTTTAACATTATTTTTGTAAAGGGGAAAGATTAGGGTTGTTGACCCCTAATCTTGTGGTTTCCCCTAAAATTATGTGGACAAACTATGTTAGTGACATTTTGTATAAATAGAGATCATAAGATCTCATTTGGAATCATAACTCTCCCATTTGGAGAGGCCTTGGACTGAAATTCTCACTATCTTTAGCTATTTCTCTCTTGTGCTCTTATGTATGGCTATCTTTCATGGTTGTTGGTAGGTGGAAGTGATGAACTAGCCTTGGAAGGATTTTCTCTTGCTATTGTGGTGGTTTATCCTAGCATCTTTCCTTGAATTGGTAAGAAAATATGCTTTGTATTATCATTCGTGTTTCAATTCAAGGTTATTTTGCTAGAGCTAGGTGGGAAGTATAAGGACATACACCCCCACATTAGTCTCCATCATAATTTTGCTCAAGTATTGTTGATTTAACAAGGCTTTGCTAAGAGAAGTATAAGTGCATACACCCTCTTAGTCTAAACCCTAGCTAAGGATACTTGCCTTGGGGAGTAAGAGGATTTACACCCCCAAGGAGGTAGTACCTCTAGCTCATTATTTTCTTGACTCCATTAACCCAATCATTAAAGGCACTAGTCATCAGTGATCACTTGTTGCATTGGATAAAGAAATTGTTGCCTTGGTAAATGTGAAATTTCGTGATTTTGAAAGTGTTCCTAGTGGAATCAAATCTATGCTATAAATGCTTGCTCGAGTCACTGGGGCATTTCATTTCTCCAAGTATTTCTTGCTGCTGTTACAAGTTTAACCTACACCCATTAGGGCTGCAAAAAACCCTAACCAAACTCTTCAATAAATCCTAATTTAACCATTCAAAATTGCCTAAAATCTGCCCACATAATCTACTAAGTGCAACACATCTTTTGGCAAGTTTTGAGCAAGTTTTAGTGGTAAAATCTCTTGCTGTAATAATAAGTTTGTTACAGCCACGAGGCTGATAAATATCACTGCAGTTAGCTTTTTATGACAGCCTTGTTTTTGTGCTAAAGTCTTTCTCTATCATTGTTGAGTTAAACTAGTTTTTACTACCTTGTCTCGTGCTTATTCAATTGGAATTTTAGCACTTATTTTGCAACCCATATTATCTTTCATGTGCTTATATATATCATTGATTATTGCTGCAATTAGGGACAGCAAGCTTAACTTGCTTGTCCACCTAACATTACTATATGCAAGTGTGGCTTTTCTTGTGTCTTGGGCAGGTACAAACACCCTTTCAAGGCATCCAAAGACTTGGCAACCTTAGAACACCCAGAGACGAGTCATCAAAGCCACTTTCCTCTTCCATCATTAATCTTTAGGGGGATACTTCTCTTCCTTCCCTTCCATCCATCTCAATACCCCCGGGGTCACCGGGATCACCTCCCTAGAGTGACCTAGTCACCCTTGAAATCACCCTTGAAGCGCAGGACCTACATCGAGGTGACAATAGGTATAGTGTCCCTTAGTTGTCGCCAATTGATGGTTGGGTCGGGTTTTTCCCAACCTGCAACTTGTGAGATAACATTCTGGCGTCGTTGCCGGGGAGGATTTTGAATCCTCTTCATGCCCTAATGACACTTTGGCAAGCTTCCCTCCCAAAGCCTTTATCCCTTAGCTTGCCTGGGGACTCCATTGAAGATCGCTCCCTTTTCCACCCTTGATAAGTTTCCCTTGAAACTTGTTTGGCGACTCCACTTTCCACGAACCCACTTGTCCCTCTTTCCCCCTGTCCCTCCTTTGGTGAGACTTGATCTCACCTGGCGACTCCATTGAGGTGTCTTTTCGATCAATGGAATTATGGCACCATGGGATGAACCCTCCTCCAGAACTTGTTATGATTCAAAGATGGAATTTTTACAGATGGAAAAGGAAAAGGCTGCTAATAAAGCTGCTAAGGAAATGATGAATCGCATAAGAGAGTTATTTCCTGCCCTTGACAATGAAGAAGTGCTCAAAGAACAGACATATGAAGAAAGTTACCAAGAAGATCTCAATGAATTTTCTCATGTTGAAGATCCGGATAATACATTTGACGAAGACGAAGCACTCACATCTGCCCTTCCACTTGATGAAGATGTCCATGCCTTTATTCCTCCTGCACACGAAAACAAAGGGATGCTCACTTTTGATGGTGGTCTTGTGAGAAAACCTTTACGTATGGTTGATGAGCATATAGACACTTTCATACAGACTGACAGACGGAGGTGGGATTTTGGTCATCTCATTTTCGATAGAGAGCCCATTTACGACATTGAGGGTAGCCCTCAAGAAAAGGGGTTTGATTTTTCATCTTTAGAGGACTACTTTTCATGCATATATGATTCATATGTTTGCGTGATTGATGATAACATGATTACAGGTTTATTCGAGGACTCTCAGCCACTTTCGTCCTCAGTAATGTAGGAATACAAGGTCGTGTCCACCTTAGAGCAATCAGAGGCTCGCTCTACAAAAAGGAAGTACTTTCATATTCAGGATTTCTATAGGGATTCGAAGATAAAGAGGGCATGCTTTTCTCTTCCTAGACCTGAGCATGTCCCTTACCTCATTTCCTCTTTCCAGGGAAATCATGAGGTCTTCTTGGGACTTCTCACATCTTCTCAGTCTTCAGGATGCAACGATCATGTTCAGGAGGATGAAGATGAGCCTTCGTCTACATATAGTAGCCCCTTTCAAAGATGGATTGATCGATCTTGTGGCTATCACTTCAGGCAGGATTCCTTGCATGACCGGAGTTGTGGATATTCTTTCCAGCAGGATTTCCTCCCTCCCACCCATCTCCACAAGTTTCATTTCACAATTGATTATATATCTATTTATGCTTATGATCATTACGTGCTTGACTTATCTTTGTTGTTTTACATAATCAAGCACAGGGGGAGATACTTTGATGGGATGATAAACTGGTTGCATTGGTTGTATGACTTCACCTGACATTACCCACCACCTGATCTTCAAGGCCCCCAGGCCCCAGGTAAGTACGTATGGCATCTTGCTTTCCTTGCGTTTGCATCTTCATTGCTCATATGAGTTTAGATGCATTTCATTTTCATTTTTCTCTACTTGCATATTGATTTCATGTTTAGTTCATAAAAAAAAAAAATTAAATGCTATATTTTTTTTTCTAGATTAGTTTCTATTTCAATGGACAAAGGGTGATAGCACCACCCTCTATGCTTTGATGTTTTTGTCTGAGTTTTGGCAAGCACAAGTCTACCAGGAGATGCTACGGTTCTAATGCACTCTACGGCGAGCACATGTCCCCAAGTAGCAGCCATATGTTATCCCCATTTTGTGGGATACCTAAGGAGAATATGTCTCAAGGCCCTCAGGTTGCAGATATGGAGTGTTGAGAAACTACATGACCAGTAGTATCCACTTGCATAGATAGAGACCCTTCTCACCACCACAGAGGTCGAGATTTTCAAATGGCATCCACCAGACCAGTTAGCTTCCGAGTGGCACTGGGCCTTGATCCATGAGGTACAAGTCAGGTATTATGATGAGTGTCATTTCAATATTTGAGGCATTTTGAGCATGTTATATCTTAGACTGCTTTAGATTTCATGACATATGCTTCAACATTATGCCTTTTTCCCTGTTTCACCTTGGTGATTGACATTGTGCCCTAGTAAGTGGTCTTCCTCGGTAATGGGTTTGCTATTAAGAACTCCCTTAAAGAGCCATCGTATCGTTCCCAGCCATACTTACCACTTTCCATCACCTAAACCCCCCATTTCCTTGTCTCTTGGGATTTTAGGGTGTATTGACCCAAGAAGCGGTTGTCCCTCATTCTATGGGAAGAAGGGATTCAAGGCCCAGAGGGATTGTTGTCGGTTAAAAAAGATAAAATCCTATATATAAACCTTTCAGATGCTTCGCCCAGGGATCCCCGGAGAAAGCAAGGAAACATTTCTCTGTAAGAAAAGGGGGACCCACAAGAATAAATGATTATGAATGCTTAGGGGGTTAGTTGGAGGATAGGAGGACTCATCACGAGCCATCCTATCATGATCATGGGCATCTAGTGGTATGACATTACCATCATCTGGTCACCAAGCCAAGGTAATGGCTCTCAGTTGCATGGCTGAGAGAGAGGGGGTCTCTTCACGATCCAAACTTCTCATTTCCGCAAGATACTTATGAGTGACACTGTCATTATCTAGACACCACACCAGGACAGTGGCCTTCAACTCGTCCTTTAAAACATGAAAGAAACAAAGAATGGAAAAAGGATGGCCTTGGAAAAAGTGCATTGCAAACGAAGGTGCCCCACACCCTCTACAAAGGCACCCATGAATGAGACACTACAACCCCTTGTATGTCATGAACCCCATGCCCAATGAGTATTGATCGATAACCACTTCATCTACTTCACATGGCTTAGAGAGGGATCACTTAGGAAACACTCCTTGACATAAGGAAAGATCTACCCAATAGGACACATCGTCAACCCTCCCATATCCAAGCTTGGCAAGTTCCATAATGTCTTTGAGCACTTATTTGTTTGAGCGGGTAATCTTTGATGCACATGCTTAGGTGGCTCATTTATTGATTTGATTTACTCACCATGATATTATGACTTGAGATCCTTGGAGGGCGTGCTTATTTGTCTTTGCAGGACCTAGTTGGTGGACAGTTTTAGAGGAACAAGCCTAGCTTGGGCTTCCATGGGGCTTGAAGTCCACAGGTTGGATGCCAAGGGCTCGCATGTCGAATGAAAAGGACATACCTTTGGAGGCCTAAAATATGTTATGGACAACGAGACCTATCCCTTACATGCCAAAATTCTTTCCTAGGAGAGGAAAAACGTCACCTTTGGAGGCTTGACGTCACCTAGAGGGGCTAGGGTTTGGTGGTGAAGACATGGTTCATTGATACATGGACGTTTTGAGGAGAAGAAGGCCTTGACCATGAGGAGATGGACTCGATGATTGACATGTGGCCTTTGGAGGCCTAACGATGCATCTCCAACTCCAACAACTTGCTCCTAATGTCAAAACGTCCCCTAAAGGACTGACGTCCTCTTGTTTTAGGGTTTTCTTTTGTGTAAAAGTGAATTTAAAGATGAATTGTTTAATATTATTTATGTAAAGGGGCAAGATTAGGGTTGTTGACCCCTAATCTTGTGGTTTACCCTAAAATTATGTGGACAAACTATGTTAGAGACATTTTGTATAAATAGAGATCATAAGATCTCATTTGGAATCATAACTCTCCCATTTGGAGAGGCCTTGGACTGAAATTTTCTCTATCTTTGGCTATTTCTATCTTGCGCTCTTGTGTATGGCTATCTTTCTTGATTGTTGGTTGGTGGAAGTGATGCACTAGCCTTGGAAGGCTTTTCTCTTGCTAATGTGGTGGTTTATCTTAGCATCTTTCCTTGAATTGGTAAGAAAATATGCTTTGTATTATCATTTGTGTTTCAAGTAGGTTATTTTGCTAGAGCTAGGTGGGAAGTATAAGGGCATAAACCCCCACCTGATTCTCCATCATAATTTTGCTTCAGTATTGTTGATTTAACAAGGGTTTGCTAACAGAAGTATAAGTGCATATACCCTCTTAGTCTAAACCCTAGTTAGGGATACTTGCCTTGGGGTGTAAGAGGATTTACACCCCTAAGGAGGTTGTACCTCTAGCTCATTCTTTTCTTGACTCCATTAACCCAATCATTAAAGGCACTGGTCATCACTTGTTGCATTGGATAAATAAATTGTTGCTTTGGTAAATGTGAAATTTTGTGATTTTGAAATTGTTCCTAGTGGAATCAAATCTATGCTATAAATGCTTGCTCGAGTCACTGGGGTGTTTCATTTCTCCAAGTATTTCTTGCTGTTGTAACAAGTTTAACCTACACTTATTAGGGCTGCAGAAAACCCTAACCAAACTCTTCAATAACTCCTAATTTAACCATTGAAAATTGCCTAAAACCTGTCCACATAATCTACTAAGTGCAACGTATCTTTTGGCAAGTTTT
>SNQJ01S0207000.1:3523-15681 GCA_010110895.2 Picea sitchensis
TATTTTATTGAAAGGCCTTATTAATATTGACCTTTATTACATCCGAATATATTGATCTACCTATGTGCAGGTTAGGACCCTAACAGTTTTATCTACCCCAAAATGACCTTCTATAAGAGAAGTATGTGCCTCTCTGATGACATGGACTCTTTCACTTTCTGGAATACATAACTTGCCCAAATGATACAAGAGTTTGTCTTTAATATGATAAATCAGTTCTTCTGCTCTTTTACCATTACTTAAAGTTGCATAGACTTCTTTCAAATATTTATTCTCAACATATTGTTCAATATAACTTTCATGAGTGATTGAATTGTGCTTAAGGATTGTAGCAATTGTACTAGGAGGCCTAGATAACATATCGACAACTTTATTATGAATGCCCTTTTTATATCTGATGACCAAGTGAAATTGTTGTAAAAACCCCATCCATCTAAAATGCCTTGATTGTTGTAGCTTATTTTGTGATTGCAAATACTATAATGGTTGATGATCAATGTGTATTACTGTTTCTTTACCCATTAAATAATGTTTCCGCTTTTTAACACTTTGTACTAGAGCATACAAATATTTATCATAGGTTGGATAGTTAATTGTTGCTATAGTGAATGTCTCAGAATGATAGCATATGGGTTTTATGTTATGCATCAACATTGCCCCCATGGCATAGTCACTTGCATCGATTTCAATTTCAAAAGAATGTTGGAGATCTGGCAATGCCAGAATAGGAGTTGTACTAATCTTTGTTTTCAAAGTATCAAAAGCCTTCTGTTGGATTCCTCCCCACTAGAATCCCCTATTCACACTTGTTAAAGCATGTAAAGGTGTTGCAATCAGAGAGAAGTTTGCAATAAACTTCCTCCAATATTGTGTTGCTCCCATGAAGCTTCTTAGTTCGGTTACATTCATAGGCATTGGCCAATTTACAATAACCTCAACTTTTGAGGGATCAATCTTAAGCTCTCCACCTCCTACAATGTAACCTAGATATACAAGAGATGTTTTTCCAAATTCACATTTTGACAATTTTACAAAAAGTTTCTCTCTTTGCAACACTGAAAGTATATGCCTAACATGTTGGACATGCTCTTTCTTGGTCCTACTGAATATAATAATATCATATAAGTAGACTATTACAAATTCATCAATGAAAGGCCTGAATACATCATCCATAACCCTCATGAAAGTAGCAGGTGAATTAGTCAACCCAAATGGCATCACTAACCATTCAAAAAATCCTTGTTTTGTTTTAAAAGCAGTCTTCCATATATCCTGTTCAGCAACCCTGATCTGATGGTAACCACTTCTTAAGTCTAACTTAGTGAAATAAACCTCATGTTTTAGTTGATCTAATAAATCATCAATGCGAGGCAAAGGGTAACAATTTTTTACCGTGATTTTGTTCAAAGCTTGAAAATCCACGCACATGCGCCATGTGCCATCTTTAATTGGCACCAGAATGATAGGTGACCCACATGGAGAAGCACTATGTCTGATGACCCCTTGTTCAACCAGCTCTTGTACATGTTTCTTTATCTCTTCATTTTCCAAGACTGATAACCTGTACATGCCAATGTTAGGAAGAGGAACATCCTGCTGCAATTGTATCTCATGTTCAACTTGTCATTTTGGAGGCAATCCTTTCGGGACTTGAAATAACTCATCATAGTCAGAAACAATTCTAACTAAATCATCTTTTAACTTCGCATCACAATATTTGAAAGTATCAATTCTGACAGTGTCTTTAGCTTTTACCACCATTAAGAGATATCTCTTACTGACATTTACAATCCTCTTCATCTGTCCTAAATTGATTAGTGATAAATTCAATTTCTTTTCATGAGCCCTTACTATATATTCTTTTCCATCTTTAGTTAATTGATACTTATTGTCTTCACGATAGAATATTGTTTTTCTATCATACAAATATGGACTTCCAAGTATGATACCACATATATCTAGTGGAACTACATCCAACTCAACCTCATCTATGAACTGTGAATTAATTGCAAACTTTAGGACACATTGTCTTTCCACCTGCAACTGATTATTATTATGAATCCATCCTAAGGGATATGGTTTCTTATGATGTTGAGTTGTTGCAGTAGTCTTTGGTTTTCCTTTATTTCTGAACTTTGCTGGTTTCAACTCTGGGTGAAGGATCCAACAACGATCCTCACTATGGCCTTCCTTCTTACAATGAGTACATGTAGGTTTCTCCTTCTTCACTGTATAAGTTTTCTTTCCTTTGAACTTCTCTTTACCCTTGCCTTTAAATTTTCCTTCAGTATATTTGAATGGTTTTACAAAATCAACATTTACATTCTTGCCTCTAGATTCAAGATGAGTCACTTGCACACACACCTCATCTAAACTAGTAGGATTAAACATAAGAATGGTATGTCGTAAATAACTATGCAAACCACCTATATACTTAAGCAATGTCTCTTGAGTATCCAATGATATTCCCAACAACAAGGCTCTTTTGCGAAACTCCTATGTATAACTTTGAACAGTTTGTCCTTTTAACTATCTAAAGTTCTGCCATGACATAATAGCTTGTTGCATGTAAGCTAGAGGATAAAATTGCTTTTGTAAAGAGGATGTAAAATCAAGCCATGAAGAGAGAGTCTTCCCAAACTTCTTAAGATCCTGTTTTGTCCTACTTTCCCACCAAACAAGGGCGGTTCCTCCCATCTTGAGACTAGCAAGTTGGATCATAGTCTCTTCATCTATGATTCTCTATATCCTACAATACACTTCAATTTGTCTTATCCAATTATCTAACTTTTTTGCATTTAGTTCTCCATCATACAAAGGCAACTCAAAATTAACATCAATATTTAACAAAGGCATATTATACTTATGCTTATGTGTTTGTTTTTGTATGGTAGATGTTGTAGAATGAGCACTAGCGTTTGACGTAGAACTAGAAGAAGAAGGAGAAGATGGCGGTGAAGGTGGCGTAGGAGGAGGATTTGAAGTCTCTCCTTTCCCTTCACTTTTACCCTTCATTAAGATCTCTCCCAAGGTTGGTTTCTTTCTCTCCAAGAAATACTCATATAGCACTTTGACCATTTCAGACATGGAGAAAAGTGCATCTTCTAGTTTCTTGGTTCGTGGAGAAAGCTCTCCTTCTGAAGCCATTCTTTTCTTACTCAACAATTGTTCTATCTCAGGAATGAATTCAGCCAATGATCCTTCTCCTCTCTGAGATTTGGACCTTGTAAGCATCCACCTTGCACTTGTTAAACCTTCCAAAACAACCAAAGCTCGGATACCAAATACTTTATCCAAAAATGGAAGGAATAATAAACAATTGTCTTATTTAGATGCTTAAAATTGTTTGAAGAGTTCAGCTATTAATTAACCATGTTGTAAAAACAGAGATAAGAACAACAACAAAATGAGACAAAGACAACAAAAACTTGATAACGGAGTTCACCAATGAGTGGCTACGTATCCGGGCCCACTTCCAAGTGGAGGACCTATTTATTAATCTTTAAATGCTCAAGTTCTCTTACAATGGCTCCTTGTTGTTACATAACATGCTTCAGATCTATTTTTCAAGACCTCCTTGCTTAGACTCATGCATGCCTCATCAAACTCCTCTCACAAACATGACAAAAAGGCCTCTCAAAACATGAGAAAAGGCCAAAATACATAAGTTGCTCCTCAAATTCCCTACATCAAAAAGTTACCTTCAAGCTCCAAAAGGCCTGGTTTATATAGGTTTTAAGCTCAACAAGAGAAGCCTAACTTATTTTGAAGATCTAGCCCCTTTTTGGGATCAAATCCCCCTCCAAATGGCCAAAATATCCCCAAAACACCAATTCTGGACCAAAACTTTAATAAAAAAACCACTCTGTAACAAAAATTTGACAAATACACAGAGTAGCCCCTTTGGGCTAGGCGTGTACCCCCTTCAAAGAGGTCATATGAATCTCATATGGCCAAGCACCAACCCTTTGGGCTACGTGTTGACCTTAGATAGGCTCCAGCTCCTGGTTTTGGGCGTGTTCCATGGGACCTGTGGGTTATGGAGATACCTTTGCACGCTTTCATGGGGATAAGCCCCAAGCTATATGGTGGAGGGTGTCATAAGTTGTTCGCTGGTGGTTTAAAAATAAGGTGCCCATGCCCTTTTGTTGATCAGTGGTCACATTCCATAATATAACCATGGGTTGGGGCTTATCCCTAGCCCTTTTCCTCCCCACATAGCAATACTTTACACTTTATAATATATTTGTAAGGCTTGCATTAATAAGCCCCACCTGTGGTGTAATGGCAAAGGGACTCTCCCCAAGGCACTTGCTTGGACAGGTCGTGGGTTCAAAACCCACGGACCCCCCAAACTATCTTTTTAATATGTCTTACTCACCAAATGACTGGGTGCCATGTGGTTGCCCATGCCTGGGCCACATGGCACCACTACATTTGCCCAAAGATTTGACAAGTGTCATTCTGCAATTGTTCCACATCTGCATCATCTTCTCAATGACAAGTCACCACATGTCATTACCTGCCTCTGCCACACCAACATCATGAATTAGATTTGGTGATGTCATGCTGACGTCGGCATTGACTTTTTTCCAGTTGACCCCTTTGACTTTTTAGTTGTTTGAGAATCTGATCAGAGTACGATAACTCTCGCATACGGAGCCCTTTTGAGAAAGTAAATATATGGTTGGAATTAGCTCGATGAGACGGTCGCAATGGAATTGGTTTCATTCAATTCTGAGAACTTTCATTTTTGAGCATTTTCTGGACTTGGGGAGCCTCCTGGATCACTTTAGATCCCATAATTGTAGAGGAACATGCTCTGATTCCACTGTAATATTCCTTTCCTATGTTATACAATTTTTCCTCTAAATTTGCTTGGCAGATTTTGTCAAACAGTTCAGTGACAATTTATAACAGGAATCAATTTAAGAATATTAATATCATATGCTTATGGAAAGGCACTAATCCAGAAATCTCCTTTAATTATTTTTGGAAATAAGGGAAAAGATACATAATGAAACATAACCCAACAATCAGTATTATGAGTGGGCACACATATCAACACTTAACATTAAATAAATACCACAATAAGAAGCTACAACAATGCAATAAGGAACCTGATTATATGTGATCAGAGTCACCCATCTCCTTAAGCATGTTCATTTCTCAACATACAATCCACAATAAAAGATCCAACAAAGGGATTATGTGCCCATCAACGAGTATTCTGAGATAATAGGTGTCAGAAATAGGTTTTATAAGGAGAATACGTCAGCAACAGAATATAGGTCATCTTCTTTATCTTTGATCACTTCTCAAAGTGATAAGAGATAGTTGTTACAGCCCTGAGATAGTACTATAGAACAATACTGGTGTTTGATAGAAATTCCCATGACCTTCATTGACAATAATATGCAGCCCAGCATTCAATAAAACTCCATTCAACAATAAAATCATGCCCAACAGTCCAGAACGAACACAACAATAGTTATGAAGAACCCAATGCACCTAGTAAGAAGGTTCCACGACCAGCAATCAGTTTGTGCCTCTCTTCCCCTCTTGTCAATATGAAGATTCGACCCCCTCCCTTATAGTTTCACCTTCTGCAAGGAGATATGCGCCAATCCTGTATAGATCATGCCCAAGACAAGGGATACGAACCCAGCATTGGTATTTCTGATCTCTGCGATGAGATATGTGCCCCTATGGTGATGGGTATGCCCCACACAAGTAATAAATCATCCATCAATATGAGGAATCGCTCAAGCTGTCTTCAACTCAACAAAATGAAGGAGGAAGTCACCCAAGTAAAGAAAAAGTGCCCAGCAGTGAAGTAAACTCGTCCTCCTTGATTAAATCGATCCCCACACATCCATATTAACTATCGAATGAAGAAACTCAATCCAGTGAAGTGCAATGAAGAAATCTGAAGTGACTTCTTCCTTAGATCTGACTAGGGTGTATAGTTTCAACACCGAAACTAGAGATAGATGAAGGGTTTCCAAAAACCCTAGACTCTCTTCTCAAGAGCTCTCAAAAATCTATTTTTCAAATGAGTGAATGCAAGAATAAGGGGCACCTCCTCTTTTCCCCTCTTTTATGTATTCATTGAATTAATCCTCGCTCACTTTACTTTTAATTTTCTTTTAAAGTCACTTTATGCTTACACACTTCATAATTCTTAAGTGACTTTATTTTTCCTAAGACCCATGTCTCCCTTTTTCCCCTTTTCACTTTATAAAGTCATTTCCTAGGAAAAAGTTGAGTTCCCTAGGTAACTTTTCCGACTTATCGTATGGGAACCAATTTAGGCTAGCGGAACTATTATTTATGCTTCTTAGGCCAACAGGGACATTACAAAATGATGGAGCCTAAATACACATTTATAATATGTTATATTAGTACAAAAACGTGAAAATTAGCCCAAATAAGACAACACAATTCACACTAAAAAAATATTTAAGTTGACACGTCATACCTGGGTATGGGGTGATCTGTGCACCCTAGGTGGAGATGGGTACCAAGTGTCTTCAGTGGAAGCCTATAGAAACACAACAACATTATAATTTTTTTCTTATAAATAACTTAGACATTTGCAAAGAAATAAATCTAAAGCCTACTAAGTGTTGATTGAAGTAAGCAAGATCTAAGTTGGTGACATGAGACATTGATGTTGATTCAATTCTCACTCAAGTTGGCATACATTGATTAGAAATGTAACAAATATGGATCCAAAACAACACCAATAAATTGTTTTTTGGGGCATATTTCATTATTCGACCATAATCAAATTTTGACATGTCCATTTAGACCACTTTCTCAAGGATTTGATAGAAGATGAAGATGCAATGGTTAAGAAAAGAAACGTGTTAGCACATTAAAGAAATGAAACAACTAGTGTAGGATCTCTCATAAGGATTTGATTTAATTGTAAGGATTGACATGGAAAGATTTGGATCAACGATGAACGGTTTTGGAGACAATCATTGATTGTGACTACAAACTATTTCTTTAAAATGTATAATCTAAAGTAGAATCATAACATACATGGATTGTTACAAATTATGGTGTAGAGAGGTAGCAATGCCCTCAAATCAAATTCACCATGATACTTCAAAATTCATCTAGTATTCAATGTGGAATAGTTGAAGAGATGCCTAGATACATTTTGTGTTTATTCATTCTTGAGAATACATAGTGTTACATACAGATCCAGTATCATGTTCCCAATTTGATCAAGGGCCTAGGATGACACTGGATTTAGCATAGATAGAATTTTAATATTTTAGGGATATCCTTTACATCCCAAGCCTCATCTAAGGAGTTATGGGATATTGTAATGAAAAGTTTAAGAAGAAAGTGGGAAAATGGCTCATTGAGCCTTTGGCCTTAGTAGCAAAGTTCCAAACATGCACAAAGGTGATATATGTCGCCCATGTTTATTATTATTCATGTTGAGTACCCCTCTAAGACTATTGGATAAGGGCGTAAGAAACTTGTTATGGGCCAAGAGTGTTGGAGCCAAAGGTCTTCATAGGATAAGTTGGAATTTATGTTGCATTAATGGGATTGGAGGGGTTTGGTCGTGTTTAAGGTCTTTGTGCCAAGTGGGTGATTTGTGCCATGGATGGAAAATAACCTTCCAAATTTTTACTAAGGAATTTCATGTCTCTTTGGGATCTTCTTAGGGAATTGGAAAGGCCTTACTTTGCAATCTCTTGTCACTTCTCCTATAGTTAAGAGAAAAGGATCCTTCATTGCCTAAAGTATTTGGAAGACCTAGGATGTTATGAATACTTCTTCCTTGGTAATTCCTCTCATGATGAACTAATATTTCCTTTAAATCACCACATATGGTGGTATCTCCTGCTAAAAGAAAGCGGTAAAACCTTGATCAAATATCCCTCATTCTCAACCCTTAGGTTCAATAACTTGAAAATCCTTGTCTTGGCCAATGATCTCTTTGAAAAAAAATCCATGTAATGGCTTCCTTTGCTAGAGTTAGAAGCCAAGTTTTCATTTCCCAACCTCGATAAGTTTATTCTTAAAAAGATGTGTACTATGATTGCTTATAATTACCTATCCATCAAGTTGGGTCCTAGGTCACCTTACACCTATCGGAAACACTTAAAATGGAATAAAACCAAATATTTATCTAACAATAATCATATGGATGGATACAAGTGGACATGTAAAAATCCAACTCTTAATGGCACCTAAACAAGTTCTATATGTTTTAATATGAAAGTTTCCACAATTAGTCATAGTTATGTAATATTTTTTTGCAGTTGCACCGTGTGAGAATTTATAAAAATCCAGCATTTCAAGTGGACACTCCACCTATCATTAAGGAACAAACAAGTTGGGTCTTCAGTCTCCTTACATTCTTATGATTCATAATCACCTCTCCATCAAGTTGGGTCTTTGGCCTCCTTGCACCTTGTGGGACCATTGGAAATGGAATAAAACCAAAGCTTTCTCTAACTAGCATATTTATGGATACAAGTGGACATGTACAAAGAAAACTCTTAATGACACATGTGTTACAGTCTTGGAGGGAAGTGGGATAGCCCGAGGGACTACGTGGTAGAGAAGGGGATCCCATTCCTTGGGTTGTGCAAGTTGAATGGGAAAGAGAGTTGGTGGATTGGAGTTGTTGTACGAGTTAACATAATGTGAAATGTTGGGGATTTGGGCTATGTGAGAGAACTAGAGCTAGTCATAGGTGTTTCTCCCTTGTGGACTCATAACATTAGCTTGGGGTGGCCCTGTTCTAGAAAGATAACAAGCAACATCGATCCTATGGTTGGGTGGAACATCTAACATATGCAACTTGTTTGTTGTTTATTCCCAAAATATAAGTGTGTATGATTTATCTATGTAAATGTTGGAATTACTCTTGTTTATGTTATGAAATGAATGTTGTTTTGTTGTATGTTTGAGCCTGTATAGTTGTGATTGCATGTATAAAATAATTAACAATGGGACAGAGAGGAATATGGTATTAAAGCATGAAAATTAATGTGAATAACATGACACAAAGGTATCAAAGAAACATTTTAAGTTGGTGGAAGGAAATTTTGAAGTACCCCACCATCCCAACAATGTATAGGGGTGATTGGGTACGTTACAATGGTGAAATATGAGAACTGAAGGTTTAATTGAGATTTATATCCATCTTTATGTTTCACTGTCATGTGTTTCCTCCTTTGATTATTTTCTTTCTATTTCAATGTTAAAAATTATGTGAGATTGTGAGTAGTAAAAAAGTAATTTTTTTTAGACAAAATGTGGATGCTTCGAGATGGTTATTAATGTTTTAGGAGACAAAATGTGTATGAAAGTGTTTCTTTCCCATTTTTCTTCCATCTTAAAATTTTTTATATGGAAGAGTGTCTTTCCCATTTGTATTCCATCTTAAGAGATCCCTAGCATTTTAGCATCTCCAAAACTCCAAGCAGTGTTGCTCATAATGGTGAAATGTGAGGAATCAATGTTTCATTGATAATTCTAGCCATATTGATGTTTCATTTTCTACATATGGGGTTTCTTTGTCATGCCTTTCCTCCTTTGATCACATATTCTTAGATAAAAAACAATCTCTCACAATTTTCGAAGGGGAATCTACATGGTAGAATTCGGAAAGTGGAGAGGAAGGTGCTTACACTTGAAGAAACAGAAGGAAAAATGAAACGACAAGGGAACAAACATGGAATCATAGGAATTAAATGGATGAAACTATAATCCCTACCCCTCCTCTAAAGATAAAGCATAGGGGTTTGATGGACAAGACAATAATTTGTACCTTGTGACAAGAGTCAAAGAGTAGGAATTTAATAGTCGATGCATCATTTTCAACATGAATTAACTCTCCTTCAATAGTTTTGACATCTAGTCATGCTCCACCATTCCACATTCAAATTCGGAGTTCAATGGATAACACACCATTCTCTACATTGAAAGTTCCTAATCTATCGACATTTTGGGTAGAATAATTTCTAGATGAAAGATATATAGAGGAAGATGATCTAGTCTTCTTGGATGCCAGTTATGGGAAATATGATGATATTTTGACATTGTTCCCCAAATTCTCTAGTGACGAGTTCAAATCTTGTGTTTGTAACTGTATAGATAAGGCATTCCAACATACAATGAAAGGGTTTATGAGTGGAGGAAATCTAGTCTAGTCTCCTTGCAATTCTTTACAACAATCATGTGAGGTGGTTTGATATCCCAATCAAAGTTACCAACTTCTAGTAGATCTCAAAATGACTCTAGTTGTACAACACCTACCAAAACTTACACATTACTGAATTAATACTCCTAAAAATATACAAGTGGATTAAAGTGCATTGTCTTCCATGGAAGGTAAGATACCTAAGCATGCTATCAAATGTGCTATCAAATGCCATTCTTCATGAATCATTAAAGAGGTTTGGAACCTAAATCTAATGCTCATAAATGTCATTTATTTTTATCTTTTCTGAAATCTAGAGTTTTTATTTTTATCTTTTCTAAAATCTAAAGTTTGGCAATGGTAAGAAGAAAACTAGGCATAAAAATAGAGAAAATACATAACTAAGTAATCTCATAGCATAGTAAAATCTCCTGTCGATGCATTTACATCCATTGGAAAAAAATCTCGTTCGAGAAACCATAATGTGACCCACTATGTATTCATTGAATCATTTGTAAGGAGAAGCACAAAACAATGTTGTTTTCTTAAGCACACATTACACATTGTTAAACGACATCCCTAAACCTTGAAAATATATTTTATGCTATGATCCAATGCCTTAAAAAATGACAAAATTCAATGATTATAGTCCACTTCAAGGGAGAAACCTCCGTTTACAATATATCCAGTTCAGAATACGATATGAGATGTGATAATAAGATCCTAATACTAAGTCTCATTGTTATATATATATATATATATATAGGAGACAAAGGATACAATTGTAATGAAAGGGTGCAATGAAGGGTTCTAGATAACATACAAATATAACACTAAAAATGTAAAAATTCAATATCTAGGGCTTAATAAGGGGTTTAATACATAACAGGGGGCTTTGTATGGGGTTTTTTCTAGGGTTTAACATGCCCCTCCCCTTCAAACAAGTGTTGTCCTCAAAACTTGACAAATGGAGTTATGTTTGCATGAAGAAATAATTTTCCCATGTCGCCTCTTCCACTAGCAGGTTCTTCCATTTGACGAGTTACTCAGTAATTGCTCGATTTCGCAGCTTATTAATCTTTGTTTCAGGGATTTTTCTAGTTCGAGTATGATTTTCCCTTCTCCATTAATTTCTGATAAAATAGTTTGTTGATCTAGGTGGATATCAATGGCCACCCACCTATTCCACTGGCTCGAAATACAGTTTTCCACCTTGGTAGTTTTTCTACAGTTTTTCGGGTCCCAAACTTCTAGGGTCGTTTTGAGGCCTTAAACGATGTTTTTTTTACATTTGGGGGGGAAAGAAATAACTAAATGCTTTGGTTTGGGCCTAGTTGAAATGTGTTCTTCCCAGATAGACCTTTCCAACGAACTATCGTGCACCCCAAACGAAGATCGTATGCAAAAGTTACTCCCTCAAGAAGTTGACGTATCGACTACCCCCATTTGGGCCCACAAACCTTTTGGCATTTCATCTTTTGGGGTTAGGGTTTTGGATTTTCTTTATGTTAAAAAGGCCTTTGGAGACTCATTGTAGACATCATATTCTTGTAAATTAGCATAACCTTCACATATCTTCTCAAAGATAAGCTTCCACCATTCTAGTGAGTTCATTCACTCTGTATTTTTACAGTTTCTATACATTCCTTTCATTAATAAAAATTGTGCATCACTGTATCTCTATGTTTATTGCAATATATCTATATATTTCCTTGTTATATTTTTTCCTTCATTTTGTTCTCAAAATAATCTAAATCATTTGCACTAGGGTTGTTGGCAAATGTTTAACAGGTAGCGTATGCTTGTCATTGATGGCAAGTACAACAGTGAAGATGGCATGAGTATAGAAAGAATGTAAAAGACGGGCATCAAAAGTAGTTTGGGAAGACGCTGCAGAGCAAGCTCGAGAAGATCAGAAGAGATAGTGCAGAGGATGGTTGGCATGCTTTATAGGCAGTATGCACTTGTCATTGATAAC
>SNQJ01S0207001.1:0-16314 GCA_010110895.2 Picea sitchensis
AATTTTGTGTTCAAATATTTTTAATGCATGTACAAGGCCAATAGACTAATCATGTGAATCCTTCGCAAGTGTTTTGAATTTTTTATATTGTTGTCGACAAGCAAGTATTTTGAATTTTTGATATTGTTGTCAACAAACATGAATGTTTGACAAATAAAGTACAAATTGGAATGCTTACATAGAGATGTGATTATGGCGTTCAAATACATGAATGCTAGACAAATACAGAAAGAATTTACATGCTTCCATAGAGATGTGACGAACGAGCGTAATTTCATAGTGCTTCATCATATTTTTTTTTTCTTTCAATTATGGTGAATATTATTCATAGATTGCATCTCATGAACGGTTATTAATTTATATTTTGATATACAAAATTGTTATGATATCTTTCAAATTTATATTACTTTTTATAATTATTAAATCAAAATTTATGCAAATAGTAACATATAAAGTACTCTATCAAATTTATGAAAGAACAAACACAAGTTAGAAGCATAGATGCTAGTAATGGATCTTCTTACAGGAATTGGAAAAAGATGATCTGTTAGAGTTGTGCTACAATGTGATGAGATTTTTATGGACAATTTGTTGGAATAATGCTTACAATAAATTGGTTTGGATTTGGTTTGAATTTGTTGAAATTTTGTAGGAAGTTGTTGAGAAATTTTCTAACAACTATCTCTATATTTGAAAATAATTGGCTCTGATTCCAACTATATATATAATATTTTGTGTAATAGAGATAATAAGAATATCATTTTTATTAGGTAATCTTGTGTTATGGCTGATCTCACAAATTATAAGATGGTATGGTATCTTTGGCTTAACTCCCTCACGGGAGGGCCAGGATCATGTGAAATATGTAGGAGAATAAGTGTTTTTTTGTGTGTTGAATTCCACTGCAGGTTAAAGGTATATCCGCGTGAAGAGTATTTGGAGCTAGGCACTGGAGGGCGTGCAAGAGAGAGTTGTTCGGATCTTTGTACCTGCAACGTATTTTTTTGTTCTTTAATTCATTATTGTCACATTGACCAAGAGTGTGATGCTGGAAATCAAATTTGAATCGCTGAAACGTGCAGATAGGTGAACTTGAGAATCTGAATAGCTATTGCAAAGAGACCAGAGTGGATCCCTGCCTGTGTGTTTTATTTGATATTTCTGTTATATGAATGGTGGTTGTGACAGAATTAATGGCCAGAATTAATGATCATTCAAAGCATTGTGCCGGGGCGTCCATGAGAAGAAAAGAGAGGCAATTAAATAGTTATATTAATTATTGTGGCATGTTCCATCCAACGATATTCTTTATTAAGGCAGATGGTCAGATAAATAGTTAGTAATGGTTGGATAAAATACTCTCTTGTCCATATTGTCGATGTATGAGTGGTTATATATTTTGGTTTGTAAAAATTTACTATGATGCAGAATAAATTAATGGATTAGAGTAACATAATTTCAATTAGTGGTTCTCAACATTTTTCAGTATCGAGAGAGTAAATCATTAATGGATTATGTCTACTTTTTGTCATACCCTGGTGAGACTTGTTGTACTTTGGTGCTTCAAGATCTTCAGTTACACGTTATTTTGTGAGATTGTGAGTGTATAAAAAGTCAATTGTATGATTGATTACTGAAAATGTCCAGTAATCAGATTATTGTCCTATATAACTGTGGAAATTTACTCTTTGGGGGAATTTAATAGATGGTAGTGTAGCCATAGGATAATTCAGTATCAAGATTGTCCTTCGGGAGGTCAAGAAGTGTCAATTCTACAAATTCGTCAATGATGGTCAGAAGCAGTGTTATCTTAAATGAGTTGAAAGGAAAGCTCGAAGTTGTGGAAGTTGTGGAGAAGAAAGAGCGCATACCGTAAGATTTCAGAGTGGATAGGAGTGCTAATGAAGACCAAACAAAGAAAAAAAATGATTAATATTGTAATTTTTTATTAAGTATTGTAAATTTTTATAATGTAAGCATTATGGGAGGTTGTTGGAATAATGCTTACAATAGATTGGTTTGGATTTGGTTTGAATCTATTGAAGATTTGTAGGAAGTTGTTGAGACATTCTCTCAACAACTATCTCTATGTTTGAAGATAGTTGGATCTGATTCCAACTATATATATATGTAATATTTTGTGTAATAGAGATAATAAGAATATCATTTTTTTTAAGTAATCTTGTGTTATGGCTGATCTCACAAATTATAAGACAATTCATTTGTTAATCTTTTCCAAATAATCATGTTGTTAATCTTTTCCAAATAATCATTGTTATAAAAACAACCTTTCTTTATGGATGCAATCTTTGCCGGTACTAAACAAGATTGATTATTTTTACAAAATTAAATATGTAACACATCAGTATTAGTTAAGTGTGAATATGCACATTAAACAACTAAAATGATGTACATTAATTGCTGTTAATCAAGTGAGCAATATAGATGGAGATGTTGAACCTTGCCCACTAAGGGTGAGTAATGCAAAAATTGTTAGATCTCTATCATCAAAATTAACCAAGGAAAACAATCTAGATTATCTATATTTTTGTTAATTCAATATAGGCATAAACCATAACTAATAAGAAACCACCTCAAGGTTACAGATCTCAGATTAATCAAAGAGTAAAACTCAGCAGCCTTAAAGACTAAAACTCAACAACCTTTTATCTATATTTCTGTTAATTCCTTATAAAACTCAGCAACCACCTCAAGGTTACAGATCTCATAGTAATCAAAGAGTAAAACTCAGCATCGTTTTATCTATATTTTTATTATTTTTATTAATTCATTATAGACATCAACCATAACTAATAAAAAATGATCGTTTTATCTATATTTATGTTAATTCATTATAAGCATCAACCATAACTAATAAGAAATCAACTCAAGTTTACAAATCTGAGATTAATCAAAGAAAACTCAACAGCTTTTTGTTGAAATCATGACAACATTCTCCACCTACTAACGCCCGTTAACACAGTTTATACCATAACATAAATTTATAGACATCTCTAATTAAATAATAATAAGTAACTTCTAAGATTTTATTGATACATGGAGAGCTCACTACATAGATTTTATTGATACGTGGAGGGCTCACTACATCTTTGGGTTGCTTTGCACACATGTTTTACCATGCAGCTTTTCATCAGTGAGGTGCTTTGCACACATGTTTTACCATGCATCTTTTGGGAGTGGATTTAGATAGCTAGGTAGTGGCTAGTCCTTGCTTTAATAAAGTGTAAATACAAAATACTAAATTATACAACAATACAAAGCATCAAAGCAACATTTATAATATATAATGTTTTTAATTGATACTCAATTTACAACTTCAAATTTTTAATTTATATTTCTGTTATTACAATAATTAAATAATTTAATTACTTCATCATTGTATTAATTAATATATATATATATATATATATATAAAGTAATAAAATGAAAGTGTGGAATTACCAAATTAAACTCCATTACTATATATATATAGGCTTCAATAATTAAATAATGTAATTACTTCATCATTGTATTAACTAATTAATATATATATATTAAGAAAATTAGAATTAAATTAAGTAATAAGTAATGAAAAGTATTAGAATTAGAATTAAACTCCATTACTATATATATATAAACTTCAATAATTAAATAATGTAATTACTTCATCATTGTATTAACTAATTAATATATATATAATGAAAAGAATTAGAATTAGAATTAAAGTTTTAATTAGTATTAAAAAATGTAGTTTATATTAAACTCCACTACTATATATATAAACTTCAAATTTAAAATACAATATTAGAAAATGCAAAAATATTCACTTTGTAAGTTAAGTTGTTATATGTCATAACATATTACATGTAATATGTGATTTAAATACAGTATTAGAAAATGTAGAAGTATTCACTTTGTAAGTTAAGTTATGACTGCGCTGCAATGGAAGAAATGACAACAAGAAGGATCTTCCAACTCTTGCTAGTAATAAAATTTACTACTTTCAAGTTCTGCAAATTTTAATTCTGAAACCAATAGGTTATAAAACACCATCGGAATTGTTTGAAATTGCAAGTTCGATAGTAGTTGTTCGATTCGCCCTTGTAAGTTGTGTCAACCTATAATGCTGAGAAGATGTGTATAATTAAATGGACCCCTTCCTAAATGTTGTCATACCTAATCCTATACTAGCAATATTTACATATTTACCTATTTTCATATTTGTTTCCAAAAACTCGGATTTTTTTTTAAAACCCTAACGTTAGCTAAGAATAAGACATGTTGTACTGTTATAAAATAGCACTTGCAATATCTTACAATACAATTGCTTTACTAGACAGCTAATATATATATGTAGGCTATTCATAACGGGTTTATGAGATGACCTCTAATTAAATGAATATATTTTTCATCTGTAAGTAAACCTACGTTAATGCAAAGGTACGCAAGGGAACTTATAAATAAATATTACATTACGATTTAATCAGATGGAAAAGTGGTTTACACATCAACAAGATAATACTATTAATAAGAGACCGTTCGTCTGTAACTGCCATTGGTACTCTCAACCGGTAGCAGTGCTGGGTCATCCTGTGATGCTTGTTAGACCTCTGTCATCAAAATTAACCAAGGAAAACAGTCTAGATTATCTATATTTCTGTTAATTCAATATAGGCATCAATTATAACTAATAAGCAACCACGTCAAGGTTACGACAACCTCAAGGTTACAGATCTGAGATTAATCAAAGAATAAAACTCAGCAGCTTTTTGTTGAAATCATGACATTATTCTCGATCTACTAACGCTAACGCAGTGATTCAACATCAATATAAATCCAAAAATTACACCAATTTCAATATATAAACGGTGCTTCATTAAATTTATTAATTCACAATTCACTGCTGACTAGTTGACATTGAAAACAAAAAACGACGAGCACAGTTTATACCCAAAAAAATTTAAGCAACACAAAAAATTTAACCATATAAAAACCAATAATTCACAATTCACTGCTGACTAGTTGACATTGAAAACAAAAAACCGCTATCACAGTTTATACCATAACATAAATTTATAGACATCTCTAATAACTGAATAATAATAAGTAACTTCTCAGATTTTATTGATAAGTGGAGGGCTCACTACATGGGTTGCTTTGCACACATGTTTTACCATGCAGCTTTTGGGAGTGGATTTAGATGGGTTTAAAGGAGCAACAAGCTGTATGGAATAAAATCAAATACTTTGAGGAAGAGATGAGGGCTATAGATGAACATATAAACTCATTACAAGAACAGTTAGTTGTTGCAACTCAAGAAAGGGACAAGGCTTTTGAAACTCTTAAGCAACTGAGGAAAGAACTAGATGTTACGGTATGTTCAGTGCAAAATCAAAATAATTGTACTGTTATATTTTATCCATTTATTGCCTCACAATTTGGGATTTCCCTTTTCAACAATTCAAGCGTGCCTCACCTTAGCAGACAAAAACATCTTGGGTTCACATTCCTTAGAAAGTTAAAACTGTGTGTCACTTCAGCTTGCTTTAAACTGTGAAACATTTAATTCATGTAACATCCACTATTTCGCATGGTTTATTGCTTCTTATTTCCTGCCAACATTCTGTATTGCAAATACCTATAAATGTTTCATTGAATACATTTTAACTTTGTCTTCTTAAATCATGTTGAATTACTCTGCTCTGCTATAATAGCACACTCATCCATCCCGTTGCAGTTCTTTCGAACACCATTAGGACATCACGATTAAGCCTTTCTTCTCTAGGAATCCAAACGGAAAAAGGAAATCCGTTCGGATGAAAGGAAACGGAGATTGAACCTCCCATATTTTCAATATTGTTTTGTCGTGAACATTTCCAAAGAAATGGATGCAAAGAAGGACAAGGAAGCACTGGAGGAGTTTTCTGAGAAATAGGTAGGTATTTAATTGTATTTCTTCAAGGTTAAGTGTGAAAATCATCATTTTTTCTCACATTTGCAACTTGATTGGTCTGTCAACAGGTTGAGAAGTTTATGTTTTTTAAGGAAGAGTACGAAAAGAAAATTTGATCCTCCATGCTTAATCGACAATTAAGCAAAGTTGGAAACCATGAAGAAAAGACACCCGTCCCAAATGAAGGGGAAGATGTGGATTCTCTATTGGTAGGTATATTTTAAATAAAGGAACTATGCATCCAAAGACACCTAGAAATGTATCAGGTGTACCAGATCATAACTCATCTAACTTGCAAGCTGCTTCCAACCAAAATCAATGACAAGCTCCAGAGCCTATTAAAGTCAAGAACCCTCCACAACCAACTAATATCAGTCTGAAATCATCTCAACAACTGATGTGGGTCTTGGAAACAATTCTGCAACCAATAATGAAGCAGAGACAACGCATTTGAAGGATAAGAAGAGAGAATTCAAATTTACAAAGCAAAATTAGCTCAGGAAAGGAAGAAGAGGCGGGCGGAAAAGGCATAGGCCAAGGCTGTAGCAAAGGCTCAAAAGGAAGCTGAGAAAAAAATAAAGGTGTGCATAATCTTTTGCCAGTGCGCCCTGATTTATTGTGAGAATATAATACCCACCTGTTCCATTCAGCAAAGACCCGAGCGTTCTCCTCCCTTGCAATCTCGTCAGCAGGGCGACAATTTATCTTCACACACAAAGTAGGCTTCAGTGGCATAAAGAAAGTTACAGGAAAAAGAAATGTAAAAGAAGATCAATTCAAGGAAGTTACAGTTCCAAGCTTTTTTAATCTGCATGATGAAGAAAAAACGTGCGTTTATTTGCACATCTTTATTTTGTTGCACTGCCTTAGCTATATAGGATTCTTTGCTTTGCTTGACTATATAAGCTTAACAGGTCCCAACTTATTATTCCTGTGAGTTGTTGAGTCAGTGAATTATTCCTGTGAGGCGTTGAGGAGGCGGTTGATGTGAGGCGTTGAGGCAGTGAGGAGGCGGTTGATGTTCAAAGTGTCGGATGTGAGTCGTTGAGGAGGCTGTTGATGTGAAAAGAGTCGACTGCAAAGGCTAGTGCAGTGAATGCACAATGCTTTGCAGAAGCAGAGATGAACGACACACAATCAGCTGACCGACACACAATCTGACATAATGATGTATATTTATTTTATTTATTTATGTATTTATTAAATTGTTTTTTTGCATCTGACAATTATTTTTGAAAAAATGCCCCACTAGGGGTATTTAGTCTCATCAAAGTTCTTTAGGTCAATGACAAAATCAGGAATATAGGTATTTGGAAATTATAAAAAAGATTTTTAATTTTTAAAAAACCCAATAATTAAAAACATATTGGGGAACATAGGGAAAACTTGTTAAGAGGATACATAATGTACCAGAACATATTGGGGAACATAGGGAAAACTTGTTAAGAGGATACATAATGTACCAAATAATGTCGCACAAAACTGATGGGTTAAAAGGTTGTTCACGGCTCAGCGAAAGCTATAGTCCCTCTCGCAGGGAGGTACTAATAAAATCAAATTCCTCGTACAAAAAGACATTAATAGTTGCAAATAATAATTATCGATTACAAATCTTTTTACAAAAAAGACATTAATAGTTTCAAATAATAAGTACTTAGTTGGTAGACAAAGTGAAGGAAATTCTCTTCCATTCTAGTATATCATGGAGCTTTGTCGAGAAGATTTTAACCTCAAATCATTAAAATTGACGACAATGGAAGTAGGAATTTCAAGTTTTAGGTTTGATGTCATGATGTTATATATATAATATATAATAATAGATATTTTAATTTGTCCACACTATTTTAACCTATTTTAAGATTATTCAAATCATTAAAATTTGAAAATAATGGAAATAGGAATTTCATGATTCAAGTTTAGGTTTGATGTCATATATAATAATAATAGATATTTTTTTTTGAATTAAATAATTTATTTTATAAAGTATGGCATAAATTGTTTTGGTTGATTGATCATTGCTATTTTTCTAGTACAAATAAAGAGTGAAACACTCTTAAAGATATTCATAGTTTTTAAATACAAATCAAGAGTGAGCTACTCTTAAAGAGATTCTTAGTTTTTAAATACTAATCAAGAGTGAGTTACTCTTTTTAAAGAGATTTTTAGAATATTGTAAGGATAGTTTTAGATTTTTAGAATATGCTATTTTAAAGAAAGTTTTAGATTTTAAGAATGGATTTTTTTATTTTATTTTTATATTTAATTAAAAACATATTTTATAATTAAAACATATAAAAAAATATTATTAAATTATTAATTGATTATTTTTATTTGAATTTTTAAATATAAACGATAAGCATGTTATCCTTATCTTTAAATTCAAAAGAATTGGAAAAATTTTAACTTCTTTCATATTTAAAAATACAAATTAGAAAAAAATCAATACATGCTTAGACCTTCCAAAAGAATTGGAAAAATTCTAACTTTTTCAGTATTTAAAAATACAAATTAATAAAAATTCAATACATACTTAGACCTAAGCTTGTGGATAACACTATTGTATGAGGTAAAAACTATGTCAAACCATGTTGCACTTGCAACTCCATCTAAAAGAACCGAAAAATTCTAACTTATTTTAACATAATTACAAAAATATTTTGACATGAGCACCCAAATTGAAAAAAATTAACTTGTTTTAATAGAGTTATAGGATATTTTGAGAGGCGAAATTAAAATTTTTAAAAATTTTAGATATTAAAAATAATTAAAAAAAATTAACTATATAATTAGATTTAGTTGTTTTATATAAAAATTATTAGATTTAGTTGTTTCATATAAATTATTGTTTGTTGAGAATATTACTAGTAATAATTATTTTATAAAAGTGGTTGATATACATTGATCATCATTATATTAACCACTTTTATAAAATGATCTTCGCTAGTTGACGACCAACATATCCTCATAACGACCATTAATATATTAAGACATTATCAATGTATTAATTAAATATTACATTTATGTAATAATATATAATAATAATAATATTATATTAATATATTACATAAATATCTAATATTAATGTATATAAATTAATGATTTATTAATATGTTAATGTAATGTATTACATTAATGTAATATATAATAAAAATGTATAAATTAAAATATTAATTTACATTAATGTATAATTTAATGTATAAATTAAATTATTAATACATTAAATTAATAATGTATTAATACATTGTATAAATAGAATATATCTACATGAATATATGGAAATTCTAAAGACATTATTAAAGTATTAATATACTATTAAAATAATACATTAATAAAGTAGTAATACACAACAAAGTATTAATAATGTAAAGTATTAATAATTTAATGTATAAAATAAAGTATTAATTAACATTAATGTATAATGTACAAGGTATTAATTCATTGATATATTAATTAAGGATATTTTCCATCATCTCTTTTTTAAAATTTGAAATTTTAATAAACTTTTTTGTTGTTGTTGATGATGATGATGGTTAATGTCCACTAAGACCTAATTGATATTACTTTAATAATGTAAGATATCAATTAATTTATACGTTAAAAAACCAATACATTAATAAAATAGTAATGCATTAACCTAAATAACATTAGTAATACATTAGTACAAGTTATTATTGAGTGATGAGATATAGGCTCTGAAGCTAGGGTTTCACCATCACCCGCCGCAGAGGACCGAGGCAACAATACGATGGCCCCGCAGGGGCTCCCGCAACACCCTGGGGAAGCGCCGACAGGCGTATCCTACAGCCAAGTCACCGCTAATGCAGATCCGGCCACCAAATGGAAGAGGTCGACCTTCGAAACCCCTCCTGAAATGCGCGCGCAGTTGCTGATCGAAGGCACGTTCAAAGATAGGGACACAGACATGGACTCAGCAAAGGAAGACAGCCCTGCAAACGCCTCGACTCCTTGGATCCCCGGTAAGTGCATTCTGCAAGCCCCAAAAGCCCCAAAATACGTCATAAACTCGCCCCGTATTGAGGAGCAGAAACAATATATGCAAGATCACGCCCTGATAGGAAAGTTTCTGGGGCTCTGGCCCTCGGAACGCGAACTAATCAAATGGATCCAATACTGGTGGAGGCCAAAAGGGCATTATGATCTCCAACTGGGATCGAAGGGTTTCTTCATAATTATTCTACACAATCTTGAAGACAGGAACCAAATCTTTGATGGAGGGCCTTATTTTTTTAACTCGGCAGGACTATTCCTGAGATTCTGGACAGAAAAGTTCAGCCCTAAAAAGGAAGACTTTACCCACGCGCCAGTCTGGATCAGGTTGTACTCTCTTCCACAGGAATTCTGGTTGGAGGAAGTTCTAGCTCGTATAGGCAATACCATCAGAATCTATGTCAAGTCCTCTGAAGCCACTAAGCAAAGACGCTACACTTCTTATGCAAGAATCTGTGTTTATCTAAACATTGGCAAGCCGCTCCCAGGATCCATTTCGCTGGAATATCAGGATGAGGACTGGGCTCAAACTATTGACTATGAACATATTCCCTTCCGATGCAGGAAATGCCACGAACATGGCCATCTTTTCAGAGAATGTCCACTCAACAATGCGCACAAGGAGGGCAATCCGAAAAATGGCAAGGATAAGGAAGGATTCACGCAACAGCCAGGGCGAAGAAGACAGGGAGGCAGAAAGCAACCAGCTCAGGTAAGTAAAGACCCTTCCACAAGCAATAAATATGCCGTTCTACAAGATCATCCAGAGGAATCCCCAAATCAAGAGCAGATCATCTCTCCATCCCCACACACAGAATCTCAAACTAAAGACCCAGAACCCGAACAACCCAAGAAAAGTTAGGAGACGGAAGCCCACCCAGCTGGCCCAATGAGCGGCCCATCTGAGCACCAGGAGACAGAAGACGGCGATGAGGAAATGGAGGTCGAAGAACAGGATCTAGTTGGAATAGACCTGGAACACCTAGAGCATGCCTACCGACATCAAAAACTGTACACCATTCCAAGAGACCAGCTTCGGAAGGTACATAAAGTGTTCCTCAACTCCTCAATGGGCTCATCAGCTCGAGCCAGCAAAGCTCTGGGCATCCAAGGAAGTCAGATAAAAAACCCAAATAAGGCACAAAAAGATGAGAAGAAATGGGGGCAGAAATCAACAAACAAGCTCATACAGGAAATTGGAAGCTTTATGGTCAACTCAGGACAGATCCACCTGATCTCGGATAGCTTTCCCCCTCTCCCCCCCCCTCAATCATCATGAAGATCATCTCATGGAACATAAGAGGGCTGAACGGTCATAGCAAGCAGAAAATGCTACGAGACTTGATCATAGCGGAAGCACTAGATGTAGTAATGCTGCAGGAAACAAAATGTACCACAGACGACATCAATCGACTACTCCCATATTACTGGAAGCAGGGAGAAGGGGTCTCAATTGATGCAGCAGGCACGGCAGGGGGCCTTGCTATCCTCTGGAATACCAATACTGTCCTCTTGGAAAATTTCTGCACCACCAGATGGTCTATTACAGTCGATTATAGGCTCATTGGATCAGACAGGCCAGGACATCTAACGACTGTATATGGGCCAGCCACGCGAAGAGACAAACAGGCCTTCCTTAGAAGCCTAAGCTACCTGTCCAGCATCACTCAATACCACAGATGGATAATGGGGGGCGACTTTAACATCATCCGAGGCCTGGCGGAAAAAAAGGGAGGCTCAAGACGGCTAGACCGAGATTCGGACGACTTCAACAGTCTGATAGATGACCTCGGATTAATTGACTTAGAGGCCATTAATGGAACGCATACCTGGACCAACAGAAGAACATGGATACATCAGATTGCTTGTAAACTAGACCGCTTCCTTGTGTCGGAGCCACTCATAATGGAAGGCACTGCAGTAGAATCCAGCATCCTTAACCGAACGGGATCGGATCACTGGCCCATCCAACTATGGTTGAATGTCCCTGCCACCCCGGGGAAGAAGCCATTTCGATTCGAACAATTCTGGTTAGAGCATCCAGACTTCCAAGCAAAAATTCAGGGCTGGTGGAAGGAAGCAGAAATTCCCTATGGAACCAAGATGTACAAATTCCAACAAAAGTTGAAGAAGCTTAAACAAACGCTCAAGTCTTGGAACCGGCACACCTTTGGAAGTATCTTTGATTCACAAAAACAGCTTGCAGAGCAAATGAGCGAGATCCAAAGCAGAATCAGGGAGCAGGGATTTACTGAAGAGCTCAAAGACCAGGAGCACAAAGTAAACCAGCAGATTGCAGACAGGAAAAGGCAGGAAGAGATACTTTGGAAGCAGAAGTCGCGCGTACAGTGGCTCAAGGAGGGGGAGTGCAACACCAAATTCTTCCATCGAGCCACTATCCAGCGACGACATTCCAATAAGATAACGCATCTTATAACGGAAGAGGGGGAGACTCTGCATTCCCACGACGACCTGGAGACCCATCTAGTCAATTACTTCCAAGACCTACTCACAGAACCCATTCCAGACTGAAGTGCAGCTATCACTCGGATCACTAGATGCATCCCTACCCTGGTGACTCAGGAACAGAATGACGCTCTCCTCAGGCCCTTCACCATCGAAAAAGTTGACCAAGCGCCTTAAGACACCCCCAAATGCAAGGCTCCGGGGCCAGATGGCTTTACCAGTGACTTCTTCCACTATTGCTGGCCGATTATCAGAACCGAGGTGTGGGAGATTCTAGAAGACTCGAGGACCTCAGGAGAAGTCCTACGAGCCTTTAATGCTACCTTCCTTGCCCTCATCCCCAAAGAGGGGCAAGCGAAGAGACCAAAGCAATACAGGCCCATAGCCCTCTGCAATGTCATCTACAAGCTCCTTACCAAGGTCATCTCCCGTAGACTCAAACCGATCCTGCCAAACATCATTTCCCCAGAGCAATCGGGATATGTCGAAGGCAGACAAATTCTAGACAACATCATCCTAGCACACGAGGTCATTCACTCCTTGCAAAAAACCAAAACCCCAGGTATGCTTTTAAAGCTAGACATTTCAAAGGCTTTTGATAAACTAAGTTGGGAATATATGAAAGCAATGTTAATAGCATTTGGCTTCGAACAAAACTGGGTCAATTGGATTTTAAACCTCACCTCCTCGGCCTTCTTCTCCCTGCTTATCAATGGTGTACCCTCAAAGCCCTTCTCACCTTCAAGAGGTATTCGACAGGGAGACCCCCTTTCCCCTTTCCTTTTCATTATCATGGCGGAAGGACTTAGCAGATCTATTCATGCAGCCTTGGAGAACAACCTTTTAACCGGATTACCTCTGCATGGCTTAACCCCGCCTCTTTCCCACAGCTAGTTCGTAGATGACACCCTCCTGATGGGCAGCCCAACTACAAAAGAAGCTACCTCTCTCAAGGAGATTCTCCAACTCTTCTCCGATGCCTCAGGACTGGAGTGCAATGTGGACAAGTCTCAAATCTTCTTTTTCAACACCCCCCTCCCGATTCAGCTTCACATTTCGGCGATCCTTGGTTTCAAGAGAAGCTCCCTTCCGTCCAAATATCTAGGCATACCCTTGATTGACAATGCCCACAAACACTCCTCTTGGGACATCCTCCTCTCTTCCTTCTCCAAAAGACTCTCTTCTTGGACCTTCAGAGCCCTAAATCTACCTAGCCGTCTCGTCCTGCTCAAGGTTGTCCTCCAAGCCCTCCCGGTCTTTTCTTTCTCTGTGCTAGCAGCCCCCAGAACCGTTCACAATTCCATTCGCAGCCTGCAAAGAAATTTCCTTTGGCATGGATTTAACAAGGACAAAAAAATAGCTTTAGTTAGCTGGGAAACGCTCTGCAAATATAAGGCACAGGACGGGCTGGGTATAAGAGATCCATCCACAATGAACAGAGTCCTCAGTGCCAAAATCTGGTGGCGTTGGCTCAAAAACCCAACCGATCTTTGGGCTAAGTTGTGGAGGAAGAAATATGCCCCTAACACGGCGGAGAACAATCTTATTCGTTGGAATGGGGATACCACGGTATCCCTGATATGGACAGCAGCCAAACAGAATAGGCAACTTGTCATGCAGCATGCCTTTTGGGAAATAGGCAATGGGAAAACAGCTCTGTTTTGGCAAGATTCCTGGCAACAATGGCCAGCCCTGAATACTGAGGAGTGGTCACATGCCATTTGCACCCAGGCGACAGGTGTGGGCCTAACAAAGGTGGCAGATTACTGGAAAAACAACCAAGCTGAGGACACGTGGTGTCATTGGCATATAGATCGAGGGCGACTCTACTTGGCTCAGCATATCGATTTGGCACCTCTCCAAGAGGCACTAGCCAAAAGGATGATTCCCTCACGAGGCGGTGAAGACATACTTAGGTGGGGGTACAGACCGCAGGGTTTCTTCACTACTCAGGAGGCCTATCTACTTAAGATCAAGATAGACAACACCACAGACGCTAAGACCTGGGGGAAGATCTGGAATCTGAAACTTTGGCCAAAAATCACCCTTTTTCTCTGGCTAGTCTTACACTCAAGCATACTCACTTGGGATAATCTTCTGAAGCGAGGATTTCAGGGACCTTCTTTGTGCACCCTCTGCAAGGAAGAAGAGGAAACTTTGAATCACCTACTCAACACTTGCCAGTACACAGCACAAGTCTGGGATCAAGTAGCGATGGTAATGCGCACCTCGGACCGCCTTAGGGACAGCGTCATTGAAACCATCAACAACTGGAGGGATCAGCCTTTTAGCTCTCCCTATCTCAACAGAGTCTGGCAGCTCTTACCTGGCTTTGTCCTCTGGCAAGTCTGGAAAGAAATAAACAGTCGGATCTTCAGAAATCGGGCTCATCCCTGGAGTCATTGCTGGGATCTTTGTCACAAAAATATTATGGAAACTCTACAAATCAAACCTTGGTCAGAGGCTGACTTGGCCTGCTCCCCAGCCGAGCTTCCTATCCTGTGACACTGGACTCCCCTTCCCCCCACCCTCTCGACCTCACCCACCCCTTCCAACCCTCTTCCAAATAGCCCTTCCCTCTGGTCTCCTCCTCCAATTGACTTCCTCAAACTCAACTTTGACGGGGCCTCAAAGGGCAATCTCGAAGATGCAGGTTATGGAGTCGTCTTTTGAGACCATCTTGGGCATATTAAAGCCATCGGCGCAGGCCCCCTCGGGCATTCCTCGAATAATGCGGCAGAACTATGGGGCCTCATCAACGGTCTGCAAATGGCCTCCCAGAACAATTATACGAAGCTTATAGTTGAAGGGGATTCTCAGATCATTATTGGCTTGCTTCGCAAAATCCCACACGGAGTCAACCCGGACAATATATCACCCAGCTGGAGACTCACCTATGGGTTGCAGATCACCGCAAAACTACTGCACCCTCAACAGGTGATTGTCCCCACACACGTCCGCAGAAAAGTGAATCAGATCGCGGATGAATTGGCTAATGTGGGCATTGAGTGGAAAGGACCGGACCTCCGCTACTACTCAGCCTAGGATCCTGATCATCCAATCCTCCAGCAGTGTATGCAAAAGGATGGTTCAGTGGATGCCTCCCCGGATGGGGTGCTAGTGGAATCCCCGTGGCACAGAATGGGATCGGACGCGTTGCAGAGTCACACGCAGGCACGTGACTGCCCCGTCCTAGGGAGTTAAGGCGCTTAAATTGGATTTGATGAGCGAGGACAGGGGCATTAACGCCACCCTTTTCTTCCCCGTTATCTGTTACATGGCTTGGCTTGTTGCTTTCGTTATTCCACCCTGCTTGCATTTGGAAGGGCTCCTCCCTTCACGACGCAAGCATAACCCGGCTTGCTCTGCAATTTGGTCCACAGGCTACCTGCAATTCTGGCTCCTTGCTCCACGCGCAAAACACCGTTCACCTGCACCCATGAGAGAACGCATAAGAGGGAATTCCAAGCGGGGCTCCCCATGGAAGCCCCGCAGACCATCTCTCACGCCTTCGACCTCCCCGATTACAGGCTCTTCTACCCATCCCCCAATTTAGTCCCCTGGTGCCACCCCGCTTCCTGCGCAAACTAAACGTCGTAGACCTCCGGCCACCATGCCTCCGAAGCAGTCTCAGCTCCCACGCGCCATGGCCACCTTCCCGCGCGGAACTCCTACTACTCCGTGCTGTCCTCCAGACCCCCGAATTCAATTCTTTGCGTCCATGTCCTTCCCAGCCTCCTCGAGTACCTGGCGAAGTGAACCTCGGGCTTTCGGAGCAGCCAAACGACTGCGTCTCCACCAGGCGACCCACCCCGACAGCGAACCTTTCAGAGAAAGACTGGGCATCCTATACGACCTATTCTTCGAGCTCAGAAGAGAGGTGGCGG
>SNQJ01S0207002.1:4290-20604 GCA_010110895.2 Picea sitchensis
TCTACATAAACGTATAAGGTTATAAAATATTAAAGGAGACAAAAGAAAAAAAATATTTAACTAACCTTCAAAGTCTAAAATCCTCTTGCATGCCTTGAACAATGATCACAAAACTAAGCTCTGTAGATCAAAGATTAGTTCGACCTCTTAATCAACAAGAAATCCTTCACATAAAAACAAATATTAACAGAGCTATAACACATAAAATATGTCGCAACTATAACAAATTAGTCGAAATTTGGTGCGAATTAACTAATTTATAGATTTGTCATCATCGAAATTCCGACGATTATAACCCTAAATTAAGGTTGACCATTTCGAAGTCAATGACCGTTATGTTGACCTACAAATGACTATATTAAAGTGTCAGAACTGGGCATCGTAATTCCAATGACCTTAGAGCACGTCGGAAATTGGACATTATCTGGACTAATTTAAAAAAAAAAAATAGTAAAATTTCATTTTTTAAAATTTTTTTCGACAAAAAAATTGATTTTATCACAATCGTCGTAATAGTTCATTGATTTTTTAGCCTATATGTAATAGTGCCTTGTCATGTGTGGAATACTTCCTCTTAACATCATTCAGCTTATCACTGCGCCAATGGCTATTCCACTTGCATCACATTTGACTTGAAAGATCCTCTTAAAATATGGCAGAACTAGAATAGGTTGTTCTGTTATCTTTGCTTTCAACACCCTAAATCATTTTTCATATTCTTCTATCCAATTAAAATATTTATGCTCTTTTTTTATGGTGTCCAGTATGGGTGCACAAATGCTACTGAAATTCCTAATGAATTTCCCTTAAAAACTCGCGAACCCATGAAAAATTCTTACTTCGAACAGGCTTCTTGGAGAAGGACAATATCTTATTGCCCTCAACTTCTCTAGATCCATCTTCAATTCATTTGAAGAGATTACGAACCCAAAATATACAAGTTTTATTTTCATAAAAGAACACTTCTTCAAATTCAATAAAAACTTCCCCTGCTGCAATCTCCTCAACTCCATATTCAAATGTCTCAAATTCTCCTCTTTCGTCTTACTGAAAAATAGAATATCATCTAAATAGACAATCACAAACTTACCAATAAAATATTTGATTAATTCATTCATCAACCTCATAAACATACTTGGTGTATTCATTAAGCCAAATGGCATAACAAGCCACTCATACAATGCTTCATTTGTTTTGAATGTTGTCTTCCATTCATCTCCTTCTCTCATCCTTATCTGATGATAAAAACTCTTCAAGTCTATCTTGGAAAAATAACTATCTCCACTCAAGCAATCCATCAAATCGTCCATTCTAGGTAAATGAAATCTATACTTTATGGTTATCTTGTTGATTTCTCTATAATCTGTGCACATTCTCCAACCTCCATCCTTCTTTGGACTCAAGACAGTTGGTACAACACACAGGCTAAAACTTTCCCTATTCAAAACTTTATCAAAAAAATCTCAGACTTGATTCTTGACCTCTTCATTCTCTTAAGGGGTCAATCTGTATGTTGCTTTGTTTGGAAAACTTGCTCCTGGAATAAGGTCAATATGATTACTAATACTCCTGATGGGAGGTAAAGAGTGAGGTAACTCATCCACCAAAATATCAAAAAACTTATCCAACAACTCCTAGACTTTCACAGGAAAATCATCCATAGAAGTTCTTGTAAGGATGACTCTCAGCTTACCTACAACAACAAACTGCATTTCATGTTCTCTCTTGAATTATTTCAAGAGTTCCTTCCCACTCATGAGAAGTATACTAGGACTAGCTTCTTCTTTAACTCCTTTATCTTCTATTGGCAACAACATATGCTTACACCCATTATTCTCAAGGGTATAAGTGTTCTTACTCCCATCATGTATGACATTCCTGTCATATTACCACGATATTCCCAACAAAACATGACAAACACCCATAGGTATCACATCACATAAAACTTCATCCCTGTAGCCACCTATTTTAAATTCAAATTTGCATTGTCAACTTACCATGACTTGATGTCCTTTATGCAACTACGACAGCCTATATAGATTCGAATGTGCATTTTTTTCCAGCTTCATCTTTTCCACGATCTCTGTGGATACCAAGTTATCAATACTCCCACTATCTATAATCACCTTGTATACCCTATCTCTGGTCTTACAGGCAGTTCTGAACGGATTTTTCCTCTACACTGATTCTCTTATCTCTTTCTCTGGCTTCATGAGAACTTTCCTCATCATGAGTGATCTTCCTTCTTCCATTGATTCTATCTTCATTTATATCTCTACATTCCTCTTCTACACTTCAGAAATGTGAGCTTCTCCAGTCCCTTCATTCTTCTTCTCAGGAAATTCCCAAGACATGTGCCTTGTCTTTCCACAGGCATAACACTTCACTTCTCCTCCTCTGCTTCTTCCTTTACCTCTCAGAAAGAGTTTCTTCCACCATAGTGTCCTCCTCTAGAACTTCCTCCTCTTTTTGTTTGACTGTGATACTTTCTAGTTTCTCCTATGGGTTTCTATAACTTTTCTCTGACAATTCCTCTACCTCTGTTAGAAAGTTTTCCTCTGTTCCGTTGACTTTGTTTCCTTGCCAACATTTCTTCTGCTTTTAGGGCTACCTGATAAGAATATTCCATAGTTCTCATTTTCATCATGTTAATTTCATCCTGGATCTCATATATCAACCCATTAATGTACCTGGAAAAATTTTCTTCATCATTCTCCCTATGTCCTTCTCTTATATTCATCTTGTAAAAAATTTCATTGCACTCCTTCACTGAAAAACCTTTCTGTCTCAAATTCTGCAACTTCCTAAATAGATTTATCTGATAATCCTTGGGTATGAACTTAGCCTTCATATTATCTACCATTCTATCCCAATTCGTGATTTTGGACTTACCTTTACATCTTCTATCATCTTGCAATTTGTCCCACCATAAAGTTGCATGTCCCTTCAACCTGGTCACAACATGCTTCACCTTCTTCTCATGATCAATTTCCTCATAATCAAAATACTTGTCTAAATCCCTTTTACAATCAAGTAGTTCTTCCACATTTAGATTGCCTTCATACACTAAGACTTCCATTTTTTCTCTGGTTCCTAGCTTGACAACAACTCTCATAAATCGCTCCTCTAGTGATTGTTCTCTTGCAACTTCTTATGTTTCAACATCCTCATATTCAGTTTCACTGATGTCACCAACTTTGGGTGCTCTTCTCTATGTTATTTCCATGGTATCCAACCTCATATGAATTTGTCTCATTTTCTCTTCCTTGGTTTCATTGACCATTGGTCTCTCTCTATGTCTCCTTGGCGTCATAATTCCAAGTTTTATTTCACACAAATATTAAATTGGGCTCTGATACCACTTGACGCAAACCCCCTCACCTCCTGTGGCTCACGTGACCTCCCGATATAGGATCGTTTATAGTAAGGATTTGAATCAATTCTCAGGCTCTTGCTGAACCCTAAAAATTCTTTACCACATGCCTTTCCCCTCTTTCCTGAGCGTAAAATCAAATTTGCGAGGGTCTTGTCACTTCAGTAGAGAAATCCTCGTGACTCTGGGCCAAAACTATGGGCTAATATCTTAACCTGCAGAAACTCCAGCACTTCGGAGCTCTGGGATTTGGGAGTTCTAACAAAAACACAATAGGATTCTCTCGAACGTTGAATTCGCGGCCATCCAAACAATGAAGGGAATCAATGACTCAAACTATGCATCAAGATATATGACTCTTAGAGGTTTCAGGACTCTGGGATTCATAAGTCTTCCCTACTCCAAAACACAACTCCCCGGAGTGTCGAACTCTGAAATGTAAAATCAGATAGTTGTCGTCTGCCTCAGATCAATGATCCTTGTTTACTCCATGCTCCGGGCTTCGAAGTTGTTCACAACACAACACCTCAAATCCTCCAGAGTGTCAAACTGGCAAACTCACAAAGGGGTTAAATCCACAGTCCAAGCATCCACACAATCAAATGGTTGGGGTCTACTCCAGCCTTCGGGGATTCTCGATCCAAAACAAAATACACCCCAGTTCTTCCATAATGCCAAGTCTCTGAACTATGAGATCTGTCACCATGTGTCCTCCATTTACCAACGACCCATATTTAATTCAGGCTCCTAGACTTCAAAGAATTTTCACCTTGCACAAACAACTATCAACTTCTTCCAGAAGATAGAATCGTTGAACCACCCTTGATCTACATACATGTGTACTCACTATCAATGGCCAAGATGCAATCCGACTTCGATATTTTGGCCTCCTTTACAACAAACACTTGGAAGCTTCTGGAGAAATGAAGTCCGAAGGACTTAGCAAATTAACGATCACGCTCCTTCCTCAGATCCGACGACTATGAAATATCTGACTCCTCCTAGAGCGGATCTCGTCCACTTGTCCTCCAAACGAAAGGAATTCTTCCTTTCAAGACTTGAATATCACTATCCTTCCTGAGCTTCGTCAACTTTAAAATACTTAGGCTCTGTTGCACACCTTGTGCTACTTCTCCTGAGCTTGAGACTTAGAAAATCTCACGAGCACTCCTTACGCTCGCTCACCTTGAGACTCTTTCAACACTTCTCTAAGTGTTGTCCATTTTCACACCTTGCATGGGTCTTCTTTGATATTTTATACTCAAACGAGTATATGTACACTCCTTTCACTCACTCTGCAAGAATTCATGCTATCTCTCATGAGAAAATGAGTCTGACAATGACTCTACCTTCATACTCCTTGCACCAGGGTTTCTAAAGAGAAACAATTGAAACTTATCATACATCAAGGGTTCATTCATCTAACCATGAAAATCACACATAGCCATATAAAACACAGAAAACAAATAATACAATATTACCCAATCACTCAAAGGCAAGCATGTGCAGAAGTATGAAAACAATTCCCTTCTATTATATTCATTCAAAAAATATTTACACAGGTCCTTACAACTCTTAGCTTCTCTTCTTCATCAATATAAAAAATTAACTCCAACAACTATACAAATAATTATTAGCAGCCACTTTCAGGCATAGATTACATATATTTATATATGAGGGGCGTCTCGAGCTTTCCCTCCAGACTACCTTAGTGCTTTCATATCACATTAAAACCATCCTACCACTAGTATTATTACAATTAAATGAGAATTTAAAATATAGATATGAGTCGATGCTCAAGATCTATACAATCCTACAAATAATTAAAGAAATTACAATCTCCTGAAGTGTTTACAATGGCTCTAGCCTCAAAATCTTATGGAGCCTTTAATTACAATTACTTTCAAAATATGAAGGTGACACACACTCCTTGTAATTCAAGCCAGCATGAATGTGCACATTGGATGATGAGTCGTTCTCCACTCGAACTCATTGAATGTTGATGGAAATGCTCCTACATCACTCTCTCTCCTTAGTCTAGGCCTCCAAACGGTTCATTGCAATCTCACTATCTCTCTGCCTCCAAACGGTCCTTTCAATTTGGTTTCACCGCAATCTTATAATCTCTAATCCTCCAAATGGTCATAATGTCCATTTCAGTAGGTTCCATTCCTCCAAATATCTGTTCACCAGACGTAGATATTGACATAGACCATGACCTAGACCACCACATAGAGCTAGATCTAGATTTAGACGTTGAGCTAGAGCTTGATGTAGACAATGACATAGACCCCCTAGCTCCATCTAAGACTAGGAATAACTTATACTCAATCCTTAACCCCAACTTAAATCGATCCCTAAGTGTAGTATGCATATACTTTGTGTACAACCCTTTCACTCACATCACCCACATCTTGGTGCTCTAACCATTGCTCTATCCTTGAAAACACTTTCAATCCTAACCCCTTAGACCTTAGTTGTCTACATACCCCTATACAATTTTAATCATAAAGAGTATTGGTGGATATTAAATTCTATATCTGTTTCATTAAGAGCGCGCATGTGCTCTTGTGAGTTGACTGAATTGGTCATTTAATCTCAGCAGGAACACGCACATGCGTCAGTGCGCATGCATTCTAGGAATGCATGTGCAATCCTACTGGGAATTTTTTGGTGCCAAGCACACCCAATATCATCTATCTCATGGTCAATAAAAAATGCGACAACTTCAGACAAAAGCATCCTGCATGGATAGTTTTTAATTTTTTTAGTGTTCTTGTTAGATTCATAAATACTTTTGTGCTATTTCCAGAACATTGCAGGAAAATTTGGAAGACAACTTTGTCAAGTGAAATTGGAATTGTTGTTTGTATGTAATTGTGTCGTCTTGGAATTGGAAGAAAAATTTGTCCAAGTGCAATTGGAATTGTTGTTTATATGTTCTTCTGTATTCATGGAATTGGAAGACAAATTTTTGGAAGTGCGATTGGAATTGTTGTTTGTATCTTCTTGTTTCTTCTTGAACTTGGAAGAAAAATTTGTTCAAGTGAAATTGGAATTGTTGTTTGTATCTTCTTGGAATTGGAAGACAATTTTTTCCAAGTGAAATTGGAATAGGAATTGGAATTGGAATTATTAGATGTGTTTTCTTTTGTAATACAAAAAAAAAATTCTCCACTTGGTTGTGCCTTATTACATAATACAACTTGACAAATTTTTGGTGGTTGTTTTGAAACCAATTCTTATATTTAAACATGGGGAACCACCGGATTTGAGAAATAAAGTCCCAGAGAAAAAATAAACCGATAGAAAAGGTAGAAGAAGAAAGAGAAAAATCAAAGTTATGCATGTCAAAGTGTAGGCTCTCACATGAGGGAAATCCAATTTATAGTGCAATAGATGTTGCTAATATTTCTCCTCCATCAACAGAATCAAAGTGAAAGATTTCATTAGAGAGAAATCCAAACAATATCTCATCAAGAAAACTTTTTGTGGATGAATAGATGGTGGAGGATTTGCTTGGAGCTGATTATACAATGGATAAAATTAGAGAAGCAACTAGTGTACAACATTGTGGTGAAGAAGTTATTATGGTGTAATATCTTGTTGTATAGTCAAATGTGCACTCTCCTCCCACAATTGATCCATCAATGATTAAAGGGGAAATAACTTAAACATTGTTAACTCCACAATAGGGAGGTCAAGAGTCCTAGAATAAGGGTTCATTGTCCCTACCTAGATTGAGCACTGCGCAGTGAAGAACTCCTAAACACATTTAGGTCAATGAAAGTGGTATAGCATCACTTGAAGGTAATTTACCTAAACATATTATTTGTTATCACTCTTATAAAATCATTCATCAATATTTTGAATCAAAATCCGATGCTACTAAATGTCAATTATTTTTATCTTTCTTAAAATCTAGAAATTTGACTGTTGTTACGAGAATTTTAGGCATTAAAACAGTCAAAAGTGTAGAAACAATTCATCATATAGTGAAAAACCTTGTAGATGTTTTTCAAATAATTGGTAAGAAGTCTTGTTCTAAAAACCACAATGTAGCCCGACATGTCTTGTCCCAGTCAATTGTTAGAAATATTACAAGAAGAAAATGTTTGCTACAACAAACCTATCACCTCTTGAAATACAACGTGAAAAACCTTAGAAAGTATTCTCATAGATGAGATATCCTCGAAACAGGTTCCCCAACATATTTTTGGTCCTTCACTATAAGGCTACCTCATTCTGACATGAATTTAATTAGAGCGGTTAAGGGACTAGTTCAGGATTTCTTGCATGAGAACACAAGGCCCTCTTCCAACCAAAAAGATGTACTAAAATTGAGAAGGGTATCTAGGGACCGTGAACCCCATATTAAACACTATCTTGACATTACATATACATAATTGTACGAGAGATTCAAAACAATACATAGCACACTTAACTTAGGCCAAATATCTTTCCTTAAATGCAAGCCTTGGTATGTTCTAATAAACACAATTCATAACACTTGTTGTTATAGATATCACATTGAGTATGGTTATTATTATGAAACACACACACACACACANATATATATATATATATATATATATATATTTGTGTGTTCCACAACACTCTTTTGCAGGAATGCCCAATTATATTTCCACTGTTGTCATCTAGAGACTTTGTTCACAACATCTTGTGTACAAGGATAGAGGGTTTTACATTTTATCAAAATTCATGCTTAGATGGGACATGCCCCAGGTGTGGTGGAATGACATTACTAAGCAAGTGCATCCATGTAAGTGATGAGTATGAATTGGGGAGGAAGGAGGTTGCCTTGCAAAGCTTTAAATATGTGACATATGATATTTATGGAGGACACAAAAGAAAAAAATACAATTGGTTACTTCCCAAGTACGATTTTGTGACTTCATGAAGGACTTCATAAAAAAGACACGACATTATGTTCAGCATGTACATGTTACTCGATGGCATGATGAGAATTTTAGAATATGCAGATATACATTTCCTATTGGTACTGTGTTGTCAGTGGTTGATTTTGTTGAGAACTACACCCTTCAACCACAAAATGAGATTCAAAGTTAATAGTATCACTCAGAGCAGGTCAACATAATGGTACATATCACATACAAGCATGGACTAGATAGTAAAGAAAAAAAAAGAGCTATATTGAAAGAGTATCACTTCTACATAAGTGATGATCAGTGCCATTACTTAGCCTATGTACAACATTGTTTTCAATTATTCTACAATCACCTTAAGGAGAAGAACATATAGATGGATCAACATAGGATTTGGTTAGATGGTTGCCCAGATCATTTAAAAAATGCTCGTGTATTTCAATAGTTGTGTATGTTGCACAAAAAACTAAATGTACCACACCTTTGGAACTATTTTGAGTCTGGGCACGGGAAAGAGGAGCATGATGGAGCAGGTGCATTCATAAAATGAGCATTATGCATGAAATAAATGAAGTTCACTACTACTTCCCTCATTCAAGATGAAAAATCCATTGTTGAATGGTGTTCTTCAGTAATGGGAGAGGGAACAAGAACTTGTGAAGACCAATCACAGAAGAATGGAAATGGACATAGATATTTTTGGGAGGTGTTCGATGTAGATCGATCAAAGTGGTATGAATGCAAAACAATCCAGGGCACTCGTGGATTCCATTAAGTTATAACATAAGACAATACAATAGTTGAAATATGGATGAGAAAAATCTCTTGCTTCTGTGATCCATGTAGTAGTAATGAATGGGATGATTATGAATCGACAATCTGGGTTAATAGATGGAATCATGTATCAATCCCCATTGGTCAACACATAACTATGGAATTATCCCAATTGGAGGAGGACCAATCAAGTATTTCAGTGTATTTTGATCATGTCTTAGATCTTGTACTACCAGGTTTGTTGAATCCTTCTATTAAATTTTCAATAACTAGAATGAATGTGTTATGCTTTGGTCATTTAGTGGATTCACATTTTGGCACTCCATTTTTTGCAAGGCACATATACACAGTGGTTTCTCCAAGAGGTAATGAATGGGGCACTGATTATTGGTTGGCATGATGCTTAGAGGGAAAGTAGACCCTCATGCGTTCAATAACAGACTCCAAAGGAATTTAATTTCTGATAGGGTCAATGGTCATTAAAGGAGAATATATGCCACATGATGAAAGAACACGAAAGAAATATGGTTATGCATTTCAAGATTATAAATTAGGTCAAGTTGTATACCACTTTACAAACATGGTTATCGGTACAAACCTCCAACTACAAACAATGCCAAGTAAGAACTCATCAAATGTACGATACTTCTTTCCTTACTCCGAGCATGAGAAGTTAATGAAAATCATCAGTATTAGAAGTGATCTCAATGGTATACTTGAATGACCATCTAGGTATCTAAAATGAATAATTTTGGCTTCATTTTGACTGTTCTTAAAATATTTGTAATGGTGTTAAAATATACCCTACCTTAAAACATACCCATTCCATGCCTTGTTTTTTCATGCCTTGCCTTCCCTTTCCTTGCCATGCCTTCACTTTCCTTTCCATGCCTTGTCATGCCTTCACCTACCTTGCCATGCATTGACTTCACTTGCCATGCCTTGCCTTCACTTGCCTTCACATTCCATGCCTTTCCTTTCCTTGCCTTCACTTGCCTTGCTATGCCTTTCCTTCACTTATCATGCCTTGCCTTCACTTTCCTTGCTTTGCCTTGCCTTCACTTATCATGCCTTGCCTATCGTTGCCTTTCATTCACTTTCCTTGACTTATTAATTTCCATGCCATGCCTTTCCTTAACTTTCCTTATCACTTTCTGTGCATTTCCTTCACTTTCCTTACCTTGACATGCCTTTCCTAAACATATGTAATAAGCAATGAGCAAAACCCTAGTGCCAGAGATACTCCAAGATACAGTTTTTCGATGGAAAAAGTGACAGCGGAGCCCCCCACTAGCTGAAAATCGGTGCTTCAGATCTAATGCAACTGACGGTTCTCCCATCCGAGTCCCAGTTTGCGTTTTATCATGAGTTTCAACTCGCCTCTTCAAGCCATTCAGGGACATGTGGCCAATTTGGTCTATGGGCATAAAATTTAGACCGAATGGAATAACGGAGTTTTGTAAGCTCCCACAAGTATATTTTTATAAGGACCACATGACTACACTACCCACAAATTCCTGACACAATGTTCTTGAAAATCGACCTCCTCTTCAAAAATTGCACTACGCCTTATTGATCAAAATGTTGGTGCCAAAGATACTCCAAGATACAATTTTTCGATGCACAAAATGACANCCCGCCACAGTTGAAACTCGGTGCTTTGGATCCAATGAAACTGATGGTTCTCCCATCTGAGTCCCGATTTGAGTTTTATCGCGAGTTGCAACTCACCTCTTCAATCCATTTAGATACATGTGGCCAATTTGGTTTGAGGGCATAAAATCCAAACTGAGTGGCATAATAGAGTTCTGTAAGCTCCCACAAGTTTATTTGGCAAAGGACCAAGTGACTACACTACCCACAAATGTCGAACACAGTGTTCTTTAAAATCAACCTCCTCTTCAACAATTGCAATATGGCTCATTAACCAAAACCCTAGTGACGAAGATACTCCAAGATACACTTTTTTGGTGGAAAAAATGATAGTGACGCTCCCCCCCCAGTTGAAACCCGGTGCTTCAGATCCAATGCAACTGACATTTCTCCCATCCGAGTCTTGGTTTGATTTTTATCGCGATTTTCAACTCGTGTCTTCAAGCCATTCAGGGACATGTGGCCAATTTGGTCCAGGGGCATAAAATCCAGACCAAGCAACATAAAGGAGTTACGTAAGCTCCCAAAATTCTATATGGACAAGGAGCACGTGACTAAACTACCCACAAATTCCTGACATAGTGTTATTTAAAATCGACCTCCTCTTCAAAAATTGCACTATGCTTCATTGACCAAAAACTTAGTGTCAGAGATACTCCATGATACATTTTTTCGAAGGAAAAAATGATAGTAGAGCCCTGCCCCCCCCTAGTTGAAACTCGGTGCTCTGGATCCAATTCAACTGATGTTTCACCCATCTGAGTCCCATTTTGAGTCTTATCACGAGGTGCAACTCCCCTCTTCAAGCCATTCAGAGACACGTGGCCAATTTGGTCTGGGTGCATAAAATCCAAACCAAGCAACATAACAGAGTTTCGTAAGCTCCCACAAGTATATTTTTCCATGTACCATGTGACTACACTACCCAAAAATTCCTGACACAGTGTTCTTAAAAATTGACCTCCTCTTCAAAAATTGCACTATGCCTCATTGACCAAAACCCTAGTGACAAAGATACTCCAATATCCAGTCTTCCAGTGGACAAAATGGCAGCGGAGGGACCCCTTAAGTTGAAACCCAATGCTCTGGATCCAATGAAACTGACGTTTCTCCCATCCGAGTCTCGGTTTGAGGTTTATCACGAGTTGCAACTCACCTCTTCAATCCATTCAGGGGCATGTAGCCAATTTGGTCCGGGAGCATAAACTCCAAACCGATCGGCATAACAGAGTTCTGTAAGCTCCCACAAGTCTATTTGGCCAATGACCATGCGACTACACTACCCACAAACTCCCTACACAATTTTCTTGAAAATCAACCTCCTCTTCAAAAATTGCACTATGCCTGATTGACCAAAACATTGGAATTCTCATGCAAGTATTTTTATATTAGAAATATGGGATAACAAGTTGTATAATTGCATGCTTAATGAATCCTTTGATTGTAATTTTTACGTATGAATCCTTTTATGGAATGGATATTGAATGCAAGGAAATTCATGGCAAGTGAATGGAAGGCATGACAAGTGAACACATGGAATGGAAATACATGGTATGGAAAGATAAGACATGAAAAGTGAAGGCAAGGCAAGGCATGGAAAGGCATGTCATGGAAAGGAATGACATGGTATTAAAAGTCATGGCATGGAAAAGGAAATGCATGGCAAGTGAATGCAAGGCAAGGCATGGAATTTGTTGGCCTTTGACCAAGTTTTGGAGAACTTGGGTCATGTTTGACCTATTTTGGGACTTCGACAGGATGGTCCAAGGTGGAGCGCAAGGCAAAGAGGAGATCATGGGATCTCAGCCCCTTATTAGGGAATTTTTGGGTTTAGGGTTTATGTAACAGGTATGGGATGTCAGCCCATGGGTTTACCCTTGTTCATGCCCTTTTGTAATGTATAAATAGATATCTAGGTGATGTAAGAAGGCATTATTATTATTATTTGAGAGATCTAGTGGAACCGGCTTAGTGTGAAGCTAGAGGATTTGTGCATATTGTGTGTTAAGAACTTGTAGAGCTAAGTGCAAATGATTGTAAGAAGCTTGTGTGCAGATTGTAAGAAGGCTTTGTGATTAAACCTAGCTCGGGGAAGGAGGATCTGGTGAGGTGTGCGTAGATAACCTATCCTATGCGGAGTAGGTTCTTGTGGCTCTGTGCTTGTAGAAGATTGAGAGAAGACAATAAAGAAGAGAAGAGTTGGTGGACATAGCCCCACACTGGGGTGAACCACGTATATCATGTGTTGTGGTTTCTTTGTGCATTATAGTTGTTATGTTATTGTTGTGATGTATGATTAGTGAAATGATATATGTTAGATGCATCTGATATAATAGCTTAGTTCTTAGTAATGTGAATGAAGGCTAGATCTGATCTATTTCTATGTGCTAAGTGCTGGATGTATTAGATCTTGTGGAATAATGCATTGTTCTGTAATTAGAGTTTGAATCTATGATGTAAATAAGGGTTAAATATTGATGAATGTTAACATCTAAGTGCTCTGTTAAGGTACTGTACTCACACATCTATGTCCCAGCTAGGTTGCAGACATCTGAGTCTTGCAACCCCCCCTGCCTCTACCTCGGGTGATACTTCATCTGCTTTGCAGGTGTTTCCGAAAGGGTCGGTATTTATGGTTTTTTTGGTGCACTGCTGAAGCGTCGAACCCCGGTTCTGCCCCTGTGCCAACAAATGGTTTCGTTGTCGGGACCTAAAACTGTGATTGATGGGAACTGAAGAAAAGACAACTCCGTGCATAGATCTGCTGCTTTAGTGCACAATATTCTACTTGACTTGCGAAGCCCTTTGCGAAGAAGAGAAGTTTGATCTGAAGAAAAGAGGTAAGATATTGAAGCTTTGTGCTCTGATAAAGGTAAGATAAGTGAAAAAATGTATTTCGAAAGAATGGATCTAGGTATGTTTAATAGATTTGGTCTTAGTCTGAAAAATAGGGTATAGCTAGAAGAAAGAATATTTGATATGAATAGATATGATTGAAATAATGAAAGATATGTTATTCCTATGCATAGAAAGAATTGTTGGACTAACAAGTGGATGCAGGATCCAAGAAATAAATTTTTTAAGGCCCACCACTGTGATCCCAGTGAATAGTATAGGAAAGATTGGGGATCGTTCAAGAGAAAGAGAGGGTTAAATCTTTTTTATAGTTGCGGAAGATAGGGACATCTTTCTAAGGAATGCCCTGGTAGAGGTCCTATTTTCCTTTGTTGTAAGGCTACTAGACATGATGTTTTGGATTGCTCTAGAATGATTGCTAAAGTTGAAAAAATGAATATGAGGCAAGAAAACTATGAGACAGGCCACAAAACTAAGGATATGATAGAACCCCAGAAAGAATCAGAGATTGTATTATTACAAATGAAAGAAACCCTAAACGATCACAGAGATATCAACTTATCAGAGATATTAAAAGAGAAGGAATGCATCGAAACAAGAATAGGATACTTTGACATAGATTGTGTCTTGGATGAGGAAACACAAGTGAATATCATGACAGAAAGAACTTCAGAAATTTTGGGAAAACCCACTATGGTTCCTTCATTGGGAGGAATAGGATTATTTAGAGGAAAGTTAATAACCCTATGTGAAAGACTTACCCAGATACCTATGAGTTCTCATGGCACTTTGACAAAATAAGAATTTGAGATCATAAATTTTGTTGAGAACAACGCCCCATTTGCTATTTTGCTAGGAAAAACCTAGATTGAAAAAGATCAGATATGAAGGAAACAAGAAGAGGAGAATCTAGAACAGAAAAATCAAGAACTAAGAGATTTCATGGCTAGGAGAATAACGCACTTACTGGAAGAAAAAGAGGACTACTCGAAGCTACTAAGGACTAGAGATTTGGATGTCGAAGTTGAAAGAACATAGGAAGACTTGAAACACCTGTCTTTACAAGAGAGTAGAGCACCTACCCCAAAAAGAGAAGAATTATTACCCTCAAACCCTATGAAAGACCCTCCATAGTGCAAAGTTACCATGCCAAGAGGAGATAAGAACGATAATGGAAAGAGGAAACTAGTGACTTAGATTTCAAGAAAGAAAGCCAGAAAGCTCAGCAAGAAGAAAGCAAAGTTAGAAAAGTTACAGGAATTTCCAGAGAGGACTCCGCAGAAAGAAGGTTTGTAGAACTAGAACTTTGTCGGGATATCAGAACAGTGTAAATTGGCACTTCGACATGACGAAGCAATATGACCACTGGAGGCATCTCGACGATTAGAACGACGCTCCAGAATAGTTGGAAACACATTTATTTTCGGAATGTTCACCACTGGACCGTTGGGACCGCACCATAATGGATGGAATTGCATTGATTGAGGCGTTCCTACCCATTGGAAGAGTCTGTTCCAGTGATGCCTATTTATCTCGTCGAGCGTTGCATCGAGAACACTTTTGCCAATTGTGATTATCTGATCCCACAAATAGCTAGTTGTTTCATGCAATGATTATTGAGACCTCGCCATCTGTTCTATTACATTGAGTGTTGTTCACTGACCTAAGATATCAGATATCAAGTGTACATGTCAGATGAAATTAGCGCAATAGAAAAATCTGTCGAAGAGATCCTCATAGACCTCATGGTCGAGAAGGTGATGTCTGTAGGAATTTAAGCCTCGTCGATGAGAGGAGTGCAAGCATCACCATCGACTACTCGTGGATCTGGACCATACCAAGTTGTGACAGAGAAATGAATGAAGCATCGTGATGACTTAGTGAATGAAAATCTCATCCCATCTATCCTTCATGACTACATCCCGCCTCTAGCTGGCGTAGTGAGTCATGACAGCGTCCTGAGGGACTTCGACTACACAGTCATCACTGCGTACCTCCCAAAAGGGATATTCGCAGTCAGACCACAGTTGGTTAGGATTCCGATGTTGAAGATCAACAAATATAACTTAGGATACCACAAGAAATATGGCATGCTCGCACCATACAAGTATTTGACCAAGATGTAAGTTTTAAACCTGCGAAGTAAAGCAATGCATATATATTCTTAAGCAATACAGAAATTAATCAATGGCTCATACACAGAATACACAGAGATCTTTACCGGAAACCCTCGACCGGGAAAACCTTTCTTTTTCATTATATCAAATTTCACCATTCGCCATACAATATATACAATGTTTTTAGGTATTCCGTAGATACCAAAACCCTAATCCCTTAATCCGGGATTAATTTACAAATCAGCTAAAAATAGAAAAATCCGCTAAAAATATAAAAAAAACCGCCCCAAAAAGCAAAAAACCGCCCCTAGGTGAAGGGATCGTCAGACGCAGTCGTCGTATCTAACGCACCCACACACACACACATGCAAAGAATATAACACATACCCAACATTCTCCTACTTGTTGTTTTCTTTGCATCCAGGGGTCCAGGGGATTATATAGTCAACAATCTAGGGCAGCAATGCCCATTGTTTCTCTACACCAAGAGAACTTTTCTGTGCTCACAGACTTTGTCAATGAATCTGCATCATTCTTCAAAGTGTCAACCTTTTCCAGCAACATCTTCTTTTCCTCAACCATGTCTCTCACAAAGTGATACTGAACATCAATATGCTTTGTCTTCGAATGATAA
>SNQJ01S0207003.1:0-16314 GCA_010110895.2 Picea sitchensis
CCGGAAGTTAAACCTGCTAAAAATAGTAAATTGCCAAAATTGCCAGAAAACTAATTTGAGCCAGTCGGAAAAGGTGGGTGGCCACCAATATCCACCTGGATCAAATAGCCTTATCCTCATCTTCGAATTTAACTTCCATACTAGTCAATTGAACTATAAGGGTATTAAAGGTATTTAAATGGCCAACAACTTTTGTATCTTCTTTCATCCGCAAACTGTACAACCATCTCTTCAAGTAGATTCTTCTCATCAAGGACTTCATCATATATAGACTTTCCAACTTGCTCCATAAGCCCGATGTTGTATCCTCTCCTACGATATTAAACAAAACATCATCTGCCAGACATAAACGAATGGTACTAAGAGCTTTTGCATCAAGATCTTCCCATTCCTCATTCGTCATGGCTGTTGGTTTCTTTGAATTGCCCGCCAATGATTTTTGCAACCCTTGTTGCACCAGTAAATCCCGCATCTTGAGCTTCCATAGCTCAAAGTTGCTTTTACTGTTGAACTTTTCAACTTCAAACTTCGAACTCTGCATCTTAGCCATTAGCACAAAATCTCCTAATACCCAAATCATTGCTTATAATAACCAAGGCCCTTTAAAAAATAATGTGGAGGAATAACGATATAATCTTTAAAAGGTTTAATAAAAATTTAATAAAGAAAATCTTTTACCAAAAAACTTCACTTTTAAATAAAAAACGTTTATAATTCCTCCACCTTAACTTTTTTCACTTTATACCTTTATTTGATTAAAAAACCCTTTTTACTTTAACTCACCCACGTGACTTGACATTTTTAATTAATTCCTCCACCATGTATAATGTATTCACATCATACCATGTTACAACTCCATCTTCATACCTTTAATTTTTCATGAGAACGAAAAACATATGCAAATGTTTTCTTTTTTTTAAGGAGTCGTCGCCGCACCTCTCGACATACCTAGAATGAAACGATCTTAAAAAGTCTCTGCATTGTACCACACTCCTGGACTGCGGCGATTCTAGGTTTTCTCCCATGCGTGAAGGCTGACTAGTATGACGTCGCACCCTTCCAGAGGAGGGACCTACGACGATGTTGAACTCAACGCACTTCACACAGATTTCACTCCTGCGACTCCTCCCATAATTTGATGCTCCTCCAACCAGCTTTGATACCACTTGTTAGAATTGCAAATGCGGAAAACACAATTCACATATGATAATTAACAATCACACAGATAAGAAACACAATGATTTTACGTGGTTCACCCAAACGTTGGGCTACGTCCACCAAGCATAGGCATTGATTGTCTTATTATTCAGATCATGGAGATTACAACAAACTAGCAAGTTCTCACTCTGTCTCTCTCTCTTCCTCTATGGGCTTACATGTATTTATATACATTTACAAGAAACTGATTATTAAATGCAATCCCTATCCATATTATAACTTGGTCTATTTAGTTGTAACCAACGCAGAATAATAGGATCCTAATCCATCATTAGAAGAATTTGTTGTCACCAAATCCCAACATAATCAAGGCCAACGATTTACCTCATTTACCATCCACGAAGTGGAGAAGTACTCAGAGGTTTCCCATGTTGTTTTTAGAGGAAAAAATATGCTTATATTGATCATATTCACCAAAATCTATAAGTTTTAATAGTAAGTTTCATGTTTTCTATTGAATATTTGCCTACATATCTCTATGTGTAATTTTTTCAACTTGAAATAATCTCTTAGAACACTATACTCCATATTATATTCCATGGATTTTTTTCAATTTGAAATCATATGATGGTTTTTCCTTTTCATATGCTTACATTAACATCATATCTTCCCAACTTTGTGATAAAGGTGGATAACTAGTTGTTAATGGAGGAAGTGTTCAAGGAAGACTGAAATTAGTCCAAGCATCATTCAAGAAGGATAAAAGTCTAGGCCTTGATGGTTAGCTCATGGAGTTTTTCGTAGGCATATGAAATGAAGACTGAAAAGGAAAAACCATCAAAAAGGGAAACAATTTTTCAAAGCCTCAAAGAAAATGAAGAACAAAGAGAAAAAATCAAGCAATCGTTCTAGCTGTGAATCAGACGTAGAGGAAACAAATTTTGTTAGAAAACTCAAAAAGGGATCTGACAAATACAAAGGTAAGTTTTTCTTTAAATTCTTTAACTATGGAAAAGTAGGACATTTTGTTGCTAAGTGTCCATATGAAAAAAAAGAAAGTAGTGATAATGAAGAAGACTATAACATAAAAAGAAAACATCATCAACACAAAAATAGCCACAAGCATGAAAAAAAATAACTCTTATAAGCAGAAGAAAAGTCTCTACTCAAAAGGGGTCAGTGACTCGTCTGAAGAAAGAAATGAAAGCAATTAGGATTGTGATAGAGAAGAAACTCTTTTAGTGACAATCAAAACAAATATTAATGAAGACAAAGGGAAAGAAATGATGGATTCAGAAGATGAGGAAAACACTAAAACATATGGTGAAGTGGATCTTGAAGAAGAACTCATATGTGTCTTAGGAGAAATAAAAAATGTAAGGAAAATGAATTTGAACAAAAGGAGCAACTGCAAAAATATGAAGAAGAGGATTGTGATTCAATATCCAAAATGTCACAAAGCCTTGAAGAATAAAAAAATGTTATCATAAGCCTTAAAGTTCAATTAGAAGAGGAAAAAATGATAGAATATGTTGTGAGAATCCAACTGAAGAAAAATGAAGAAATTTACGAAGAGATAGAATATAAAATTGTTTCCTTAAGAAAGGAATTGGAGAAAACAACTATTCAGTTGAATAGAATCTTGAAGTTCGAAAAGAGTACTAAAATCTTAGATGATATCATCAATTATCAAAGGTCTCCATTCATTAAAACTGGTCTTGGATATGATTTTGTTGTTTCCTCCCTACCTACATCTAGCCATGCTACAACCAAGGAAGTTATATTTGTTTCAGGAGGAGTTCAAACTAGTTTTCTAGAAGAACAACCTACTGTTGATTGTGTCGAATAGATTGATGGGTTGCATGCTCCTCACATGCCATTATTTGAGCATGTTGTTAAAGATGACATTGTTGTTGATATGTCGAGTTTTTCTACTACTATAAATGAACTTGACTCTGAGCCTACCTCATTTGATCAACCAACACAAAAATTTGTGCCCTATCATCATCCTTACCATAAAAATTGAAGGAATGACAATCATGCTTTCAGAGCTTTGCAAAAGAGATGTGAAAGTTAGAATTATGGACCAATGTCGACTACTAGGATAGATTATGGTTCGATTGATGGATGGTCGTGGAATCATTTGACCAGATGTTTGAGGACTTCATATCGTTGTATATCATTGGTTGTATAGTTGTGCATCATTCCCCTTACTTACTGATGATTTCCATGGAAGTGGTTGATTGAGGATCAACCGGACATGACAATCGACAAGATTTTTGACTGAGTATTTGGTAACTGAGCTTTGATTGGATTGTCCGTCGAATGGAATTTTTGACGAGAACTATTGTCGCTACTTATTGATATCTCAAGGGGAAATAATCGAATTTATTGATATGTGAACCCAACTGATGTCTTTTTGATTTGATAACTCGATTATTTATTGTTGAATCGAATTGGATTTGTTGAGACCAACCCAACCATGTTTGATTGTTGGAGATGTACTACAACTTATGTTGGATACAAAGACTGTCTAGATTGACATAGATTGATTATCTTGTGTTGTTGGTGACAATGTTCAGACTTCTTCATGAGTGTTGTTGTATCTTGCTTGAGCAGTTTTTACCATTGAGGCAGGTACTGTTGATAACAAAAAAAAAGGTGTAAGTGGAGGACATTATATTCTGGGCAGTATGCATATAATTTTCATTTAGTATTTTGGACATTCCTTCTTCGGACCTTGAAGGATTTTTGACATCTGGGAGTGAAATTTGACGACATCTCTACACATTTGTCCAAGGAAACCTCAAAAGCCTTTGTGAGTAGTGTATGGAACTTTAGGAGTTGGCATGGTTTGAGGTATCTACTGTGCAAAATAAGAGACAAATCCATATAGATATTTTGTACATTGTGACCAGCATTGACCATGTTCAGGAAAATATTTTTGAAGGACAACTGGATGGTGGTTTGATGACATTCAAGCACTACCAAACCAACAACATACCTGTGATAGTGGAAGATCCCTTAGAAGCTATGAATGCACATAGTGGCTTGAAGATTCAAAGCACATGGAGATGTGATAAGTTGTAGATGGACATGTTTTTTGAACAACAATAGACCATTCATTTTTTAATAGTAGATTGTGAGAAAATTTTGAAGGCAAATCTTATCAATGGCGAGTAGCTAATAGTACCGTGATAGTGAAAAATCTAGAAAATATTTGGTAGCTCTTTTAATAAGTAGAAAAAGGTGTAGTTTAGGAGAGTGATGGAAAAAAAAAATACTTATCAATTATAGCAAGAAAATATAGTACATTCACAGAGGGGCTACTTCAAAAAACTACAAGAGAAGGCACAATCTAAAGGGGAATCACATAGAAAAAAATAACTATGCAGAAAAAGACGAAGCATATTCCCATCAAGTACCACTTCCTAAGAGAACATGTAGATGAACTAAGTTTCAAGATTGAACACATTTCCACCTAGGAACAAGTTGCAGATATTTTTACCAAATCCCTTTCCAGAGAAGCATTTGAATATCTTAGACATAGTCTGGGAGTGATATCCCTCTCTTGTTTTTAAGTAAAGAAGCACAACACAGGGGGAGTAAACATTTTCCATTGATGTCAAAGGATGATAATTACATATAGGGGGAGGAAAATTATAGATAGGGAGAGTTGTAGACAAAGGATAATTATTTCTATTTTTGGAGGATGATATGTTTTTGAGTATAGGGTTGCCATCAATGACAAAAAGGGAAATTGTTGAATAAATTATTGTCATTGATGTCAAAGGTAAGTAAATATTCAAATATAATGTGACTTTAATAAATATAAAAGTGGAAAAGTTAAGTGGAAGTGGATTTTACATAAAAGTGGAGTAAACATGAAAGTGGATTAAAAAAAGGGTAAAAGTGAAAGTGGTGTTTACGTAAAAGTGGAGTAAACATGAAAATGGATTAAAAAAGGTAAAAGTGAAAGTGCACATGGTATTTGCACATGGAATAAAAAACCATGGTGGTATTTTACCCATGATATGTTAAAAAGTAAATTAAAAATTAAAAAAGGGGGAAAATTAATTATTATTTAACAAAAGTGGCGACTTTTCAAATCAACATGACTTTTCATGTACAACTTATGGTAAAGTATAAATGGAGAAGAAGGTTATGAGAAAAAATGTGTGTTGGTGAAAATGTAATATTCTTATGCATACCATTTAAGGAGTGACGATTGAATATCATTCAAGGAGCAACGATTAAATATTAGCGAAGATCAGATCTGATGTTCTAGCAAGCAAAATTGGTAAAGAAGAAGGAGTGAGTGTTGAGATGATCTGGCGAAAGAAGAATTAGCGAGTGCAAAGCAGATTTGGTTAAAGTGGAAGTAATGAGCGCATAACAGATTTGGTTAAAGTGGAAGTAATGAGCGCATAACAGATTTGGTTAAGACATAAGCAACAAGCATACCAATGAAGGAAATTAAATAAACAATTGTGGGGATCAATGTCTCTTGTAGGTTGACACCTACAAACAATGGAGGGGATTGGTGTCTCTTGTAGGTCAGTGCCTACAAACAATAGATGGGATTGGTGTCTCATGTAGGTCAGTGAATACAAATAGCAGAGGGGATCGGTGTCTCATGTAGGTTGGTGCCTACAAAAAATAGAGGGGATTGATGTCTCTAGTAGGTTGGTGCCTACAAATCAATAAAAATAAGTTTTTGTGGTTTTCTTCCGAAAATGTTTCCATGTTAAATATTGTGTCTTCGAGTAGTTATATTTATGTGATTGCTTCATTATGGTTTATGAATGTTAAAAAGAAAAATATACCCTTATATTGATTCACCCCCTCCCCCTCTCAGTATAAGTGTGTGCTCAACACAAAAAAAATAAGCAGACCATCTAGAAAATGACTTCTAAAATTGCTTCCGTCAATTCCAAAGTTGACACCCTCACTAACCAAGTTAGGGGCGAATTTGACTCCATTAATGGTCAATTTAACTACTTCAAATCCACTCTCACCAAATTGTTGAACCAATCCCAGGGCACTCCCTCCTCTGAACAATATTCACACTTGAAAGGTGTTGACTCTTCCCATACTATGGCCTTTCATTCCAACTCCATTAATCATGACCCTCGTCTTCCCATAGTGGAGGTGAATAAATTTGATGGCTCAGATCCCAAGGGCTAGATCACTCAAATGGAACATTATTTCTCCTTGCATGGCATTATTAATGAGTTGGCCAATTTTCGTTACGATGTCCTCTATCTGGATTCTGAATGTTGGCAATGGTGACAATGGCGTAAAAATGCACGCCAAGGGTATGTTTCTTGGAAACAACTTGTTGTAGAGATTTATGAACGCTTTGACGCTGAAACCCATCATTTAGGATGTTTGACCACGTTGAAACAGTCTGTCACGGTGGAAGAATTTATAGTTTCCTTTGAGCACTTGGATTTTAGAACAGAGGGCATGTTAGATTCCTTATTCAATGAATGATTTATCAGTGGCCTAAAGGATGAAGCTCACGTCCAGGTCCTAATGGCTCGCCCCCAGACTTGGTTAGAATCTACTAAACTAGCCAAGGAAGTACAACAAATTGTCTCTGCCCAAAACATAAAACCCTCCTTTATTCCTCTCCCTCAACCCACCAATCTCGCCTCTCCTGCCACTCCTCTCAAGATCCAAAAATTATCCAGGGAATAAATGGATGAACGCCAACTCAAGGGTCTTTGTTATAATTTTGATGACAAATATTTTCCTGGGAACAAGTGTAAGGAACACAAACTTTTTAGGGCCATTTCTAAAGATGTTTCTGAAGATGATATCGATGTTTACCTTGTGGAAGATCTACCCCCAACTGTTGATCTCACTCAACCCTCTAATCTACTAGAAGTTGAAGCATTGATTTCATTGAATACCCTCACTGGCTTCTCTGCTCCCCAAACCCTTGAGTTAATTAGCTACATTAGGCATAAAAAAGTCATCATCCTAGTTGACAATGACAACACCCATTATTTTATCCATTGTCGCCTTGCCCAAGAATTCAATTGATATATCTGTGTAGTCAATAATTTTCAAATCATGATTTCCAATGGCGGTTCCATGAAATGTGGGGTAGTTGTGAAAATGTGCACCTACAGATTGGTCAGTACCGCCTGAAATCTCATATGTTTGCTATCGACAGGGGCAATTGTGGAAATATGCTTGGTATTGAATGGTTACACACTCTCATCCCCATCACCATGGATGTTAAGGACTTAACCATGCAATTCCAATAGGAGGGACAACAATATAAGTTCCAAGGAATCACAACAGGATCCCCTGAGATCATCAGTTCTCATCGAATGGAAAAGCTACTAAAAAAAGGTCATTCTAGCATTATTTCCCAACTCCATTACATTCAAGCTGTTGAGACACCCTTTGTGCATCCCAAACTACAATCTATACTCTCCCAACATCAAGATGTTTTTAACACTCGCCATAGACTTCCTCCTTCTCGCAGCGTTCATGATCATTCCACCTCTAGTGTTGGGCAGTGTTCCTCCCAATGTTCGCCCTTATCATCATCCCTTTTCCCAGAATAATGAAATTGAGAAAATTGTTCAATAATTATTCAATGTGGGTGTTATCTATCTTAGTACTAGTCCTTATTATTCTCATGTAGTCATACTCCAAAAATAATGCACTTGGTGCATGTGTCTTGATTTTCGTGCCTTCAACAAACTCACCATCAAAGACAAATTTTCCATTCCTTTCTTTTATGACCTTTTGTATGAATTGAGTAGCATTAATACTTTTCCAAACTCGATCTTCATTCTGGATACCACTAAATATGTATGAAAGAGGAAGACATTCCCAAGACTGCATTTAAAACTTCTAAGGGTCACTATGAGTTCTTAGTCATGCCCCCTCCACTTTTTAAAGTCTCATGAATCATGTCTTTCGCTCTTTTCTCCGTCATTTTGTCTTAGTTTTCTTTGATGATATTATCATCTATAGTAAAACTTGGAAAGCCCATCTCGTCATGCGGATCAAGTTCTACATCTACTATCTCAGCACAAACGTTTTCTCAAATAGTCTAAATGTGCTTTTGGAGCCTTTGAAGTTGAGTGCCTGGGTCATATTGTCGGAAAGTATGGTGTGGAGGTGGATCCTAAGAAAATTGAAGCTATGAAGGATTGACCTTGCCCTAAAAATATTAAAATCTTGCATGATTTTTTGGGTTTAACAGTCTATTATTGTAAGTTTGTTCAAAATTATGGAAAAATTGCAGCACCTCTCACTGTTCTCTTTAAAAGGAATGCTCTCACTTGGAATCCCACAATGGATCAATCTTTCAAACCTTGAAGATACTATGTGCACAACTATTTTCTTGGCACTACCCAACTTCACCAAGGCTTTTTTCTTGGAATGTAATGCTTTAGGGAAAGGAATTTGCGCAGTCCTCATGCAAGATTGTCGACCTTTGGCTTTCACTAGAAAACAACTTTCAGAGCGATATTAGGGCCAATCAACCTATGAAAAGAAAATGTTGGCTATTATGCATGCACCGACATCTTTATCTATTGGGGAAATGCTTCAAAATTAAAATTGATCATCGTAGCCTAAGGTTTTTTCTGGAACAAAGAATTTTGTCCCTGGAGCAAAAACAATGGGTGACCAAGCTATTTGGATATGATTATGAGATCATTTACAAGAAGGTCAAAGAGAATGTGGTTGTTGATGCTATTTCCAGGAAGTATTAAGAATAAGGGTCCCTCTTTTCCCTCTCTTTCATTGTAGCAGATTGGCTTTAAGCCGTTCACTAGGAATGGTTGCAAGACCCCAAACTTTCTCACTCGATTCAACAATTGCAACAAGATTCTCAACCTTCTCTAGGGTACTCTTGTCATAATGAAGATCTTCGCTATAAAGGATGCATGTATTTAAGGAAACAATTGAAACTTAAATCCAGTGTGCTTTCTGAGCTTCATGCTTCACCCACAATTGGGCACTCGGGCTTTACAAAACCTATGAATGGGTCAAACGCTATTTTTTCTAGGAAGGAATGAAACAAGACATCAACACCTTTGTGGTTGAATGTGATACCCGTCAACACAATAAATGAGAAACTATCAGAGCTCCAAGCACACTCCAACCGCTCCTGATTCCACCTATTATTTGGACGGATATTTGTATGGACTTCATTGTTGGTTTACCTAAATCGGGCAATAAGACAATCATCATGGTGGTATTAGATTATATTTCCAAATATGCTCATTTATGTGCTCTTCAACACCCATTCACCACATCCACATCGACTCAATTGTTTTTGGATAATATCTTCAAACTTGATGGCATGACTCATTTTATTGTCTCTTATCAAACTCCATGGCATGACTCATTTTATTGTCTCTTATCAAACTCCATGGCATGACTCATTTTATTGTCTCTTATCGTGATCCCACTTTCACCAGTAGTTTTTGGCAAGATTTGTTCAGGCTCCAAGGAACCCAATTGCATCTCAACATCGCTTATCATCCACAATTTGATGGACAGATTAAATTGTCAACAAGTGTTTGGAAACATATTTGCAGTGTTTTGCGTCTGATCGACAAACTCAGTGGGCTCAGTGGTTACCCCTTGTTGAATGGTGGTACAACACATTTTTTTCCATACAACGACCACTCACATGACTCCCTTCGAAGCGGTCTGCTAGCAAAATCCACCATCATTTCTCTCTTACTTGCGAGGTGTCTCTAAGGTTCAAGAGGTTGACAACACTCTTACAGTCCGCACAACCATTTTCCATACCCTCAAAGAATATTTGATCACGGCTCAAAATCGCATGAAACAACAAGCATATCAAGGTCGTTCAGAATGCCAATTTGTTGAAGGGGACCATATGTTTCTTCATCTGTAACCTTATAAGCAAACTTCACTCAAAGATGAACATTGTTAGAAACTCGCCCCCAAATTTTATGGTCCTATACAATTCTCAAGTGAGTGGGGCCCGTGGCCTACCAGTTAACTCTCCCAAGTCACTCTAAGCTCTCCATCTTGTTTTTCATGTCTCGTGCATAAAGAAAATGATTGGAACTAAGTGCTAGACTCAAACCAGTCTCCTTGAGTTGGATGAAGAAGGATCCCTTTGGTTGCAACCAGAAAGAGTCTTGGGCCAGTTCGAACGTCGCCTTCATCAATGCACCATCAAAAAAGTCTTAGTTCAATGGAAAGATACACCCCCAAAAGATGCGACTTGGAAGCCGATTATCAATGTCTTTGAGTCTTGAACCGTTAACTTGTTTCCTTAGGTCTAAAAAAATACAAGCTTTAATATTTTAATAGTATTGAAAAATAATATTTTAGTTATTTATTTTATAAAATATGTATTTAATTTATTCTTATCGATTAAAATTTAAAATATATTATTTCTGAAATTTTTATCATGAAAACAGAAGGTAAGATTGACGAGGCTGTAGGAGATTGACGCTGCAACATTTCACATAGCTTCCGTCACCCATGACTTGTGGACGAGTTAACATTTTTCAAAACTCGATTTTCTTCTGTCACGCATGACTTCTGTACGAGTTGACATTTCTTAAAACTCAATTTTCTTCCGTTATTTTATAGTTTTTTATTTGTTAATTAAAAAATTAAAAAAATTATATAATTTTTATAAATTAAAAAACAAAAACAAAATAAAGATGTATTTCTCAAACAAAAATTATATTATATAAAAAGTAAAGCGGATTACATTACTAGCAAATATTATATATGAAATAATGATTCAGAGGTTGGGAATGAATCCGATTATTTTTATTAATTGAAATAATGATGCATAGGTTGAAAATAAAAGAGATTATTTCTATTAATTGAAATAATGATTCATAGGTGGAGAATAAATGAGATTATTTCTAAGTAAAATAAATTTTCCATACAATTAGAAAACATAATTTTATATTAATGATAAAATTAATTTTATTTGTTTTTAATATAAAATAATTTTGTTCACAAGGTATATTTAGTGTTTGATAATTATTATAATGTATATATTTATATTTTTACATTATATTTTATTATATTTTTATTTTTTATATTATAAAAGTATTTTTAATTATTATAATGACTTCTTTGAGAAGATGTAACCAATATGTCACATAAGTTAACTCAAAGAAAAGGTCGATGGATTAATTAATCATTTAATCTCATGGTTTTTAAGAGTCTTTAAGATCAATTTTATGCAACAAAAATAAACTAACCCCACACAAAATCAAGTATCAATACAACATATTAATAACCCAAAAGATAAAGATCATTCTAATTTTGGTGTTCTATTAGACCAAAATCAAAGTCTAAGTTAATTTTATGAAGGATATTTTTACTATCAATCACTTAACAAAGTGTCATGATGGGGCTATCTTTATGATCAATCATTAGATTTCTTATTAAACAACAAAAAATAAAAAAAAGTTTTGATTTTTAGGGTTTTTTTTTGGTTGTTGGATATAGGATATGGCCCCTTTTTAAGGCTTATGGGGTCAAGAAGTATACCACTCTAAGAACTGGTGACTTCTATCTTAAGGACTAGGGTATGATATTAGAACCATGAAGGAATAATAATCTTCAACCTAACCAAGATAAGCTAAGAGAACCAAGGCCCTATAAGAAGGGATTCCTCAAAGGAAAAAAACATTCACCAACAAGATCAACTATAACTTGAACACAATACTTAAAAACCCTTGCCAAGGAACCAAGAGGAAAAGCAAAGCAATGGATTAATTACTTACCCAAGTTAACAATATAAGGAAGGAACAAGCCTTAGAACGTCTCCTCTCCTAGTAGTTAATTAACTCAATGGATTGATATTGAAAGCTAGTAGAAGACTTGATTCACCATAACAAATATTTAATGCACCAAGAATATAAACAAGAAAGAGAAATCTCCAAGAATTGACACCAAAAAATCAAAAGGAATATTTTATATTAATTGTAGTCACAAATGATCCAACAATTCACAATGATTTGGAATGAGAAGGGAGCCTCTATTTATAGAGGAGCCTTTTACATCCTTCTCATACTTTATTACTTTTCCCCCTAAAATTACCCTAGGAGACTAAGAAAGAAGACTTATCATCCACACAAAGAAGGATACTAAGTCAATGCATAATCAAATGATGCCACATGTACATAAAACCCTCATGAGAGAGGAACATCCCACACATAATGGGGTCAATTTTCTCTCCTAGCCCAATGTTCCAAGGAAAGAGTGAAGTGGAGGCCTCAAAACATGGTGAAGTAACCTCCCAAGCAAGCAAAGCTCCAACGTTCCTCTCCTCCAAGTGGAATGACCTCATGAAAATGTGGAGAAGGACCTAAAAAGTGGATGGCCTCCTCATAATGTGCTCAAGGAATGCTCAAAAGGAATTTCCAAGGTATGATCAAGTGCTCAAGTCAAGCAAATATTCTCCACAAGGTAATGAAGATGCATCTCCAAGTCAAATCATCACAAAAAACACCCACATGGCTATCATAAACCCCAAACGCATGGGTCAACCCTCAAATCATGTAAAAGACACCTCCAAAATTCAGGAAAGAAGAAGGGAACTCTAGAATCTCCATTGTGGAGTGTATAGAGGGTTTCTATGTGTGTAATAATAGCTCAAATGTGCCTCGAAGGATGTGACCAATGCCTCAAAATATTTGTACTTTCTCAAGAACTGTGGCAATTGCTCGGGATACGTGAAACTGAATGAGCATTTGTAGAATCAACTATGATAATAGATCGCCAAATTGTGATGAATACATAAGAGAGGGATCCATGCTTAGGAATAAAATAAGTGTTCTATACATAGGTGTGATAACCTTTACAAAGAGAAACACTTTTACATCATATATATAGGGGTAAGAGAGACTGTGAATCTCCCCTAGATCATGTGTCCTAGTAGATCCATCCCAAGATGGTTGCATACCAACCCATATCACAAATGATTGACATGATGAAGAGTTACCAACATCAAGGGGAAGTTGCATGGAGCCATAAAAGCAAATCTTGTCTTGAAATGGGGACTAAAAGGACATGCCATGACTGACCACATGGGGTTTGAAGATACTAAATAGGACCCCTACCAATACATAGAACATCTAAGCATGGTCCAATACAATACATAAGTGCAAATACAACCCCACTTTTGGCTCATCATGATACAATACGACACATAATATAATCAAATTGTGGTCCACATACGGTGAAAAAATATAGGGTACAGTGAGGTGAATCTGGGGTGTAACATTTGGCTCCAACTTGGGGACATGTGCTCATATTTAGGGTGTGTGAGAACTCTAGAATCTACAAAACCTATAGACCTAAAATGTTCTCAACCAATGGATGTCAAATATAGGGGAGAGTAAAGACACAAGTGCCTTTTCCCCTTCCCTAAAAGAGAAGTAAATCCATGCATAAATGAAATGTATCAAAGCACATGTTAGTAGCACCATATATTAGAGAAAAATACATACATGTAAGCAACATTTAAATTTTTATTTTGAAACAAAAAGACAATTCAGAAATCAATAAAATGAAACCTCACAAGTAAGAAAGGTTAAGAAACTTACTATAGTACAAGGATTCCCCATGCCATCAGATATTACCTTAATAGAATATCTTCAAAACTTTCCCATTCATGAGACATGGTAGTCACACACCATCTAGATGACTTAGATAGAAAGAATTATTACATGTAAAATATTTGATTTTGTAAGGACCCAACCAAATACTTTCAAACTCATCGTGCTTACCTGCCTTTTCATTTCTTTTGTTCCACATGAGAGCAAGATCACCTTTCTGAAAATTTCTAGGGAGATCCTTCTTGTCAAACTTTTTTTTCGTCTTTTCTTGACTCTTTTCTAGATGATCAAAGGAACATCTTTGATTGTCATCAAGGTCGACCAACTGGTTGATTTTATTTTTCACTGCATCTTGATCAGATGATAACTGCTACATAAACTTGTAAAATGGGATCTTCATGTGAATTTTCATTGTTACATACATCCCACACACTAACTCAAATGGGATCTTTCTTAGTAATTATTTTGGCCCATAGAGCATACTTTATCTTGTAATCCCAACTTTTCTTGTTTTCCTCCACCACCATCTTCTTAATAATGGTGATCAAGTTCTTGTTACTTGACTCAACAAGACCATTTCCTTGAGGGTAATAGTTGGATGAGTGGAATAGGACAATGCCATGGTTGAAATAGAAGGATGACAACTCTAAAGAACTAAGCGATTTGAAATTTTTAGCAATAATCTTCACTGGTAACCCCAAACGAATGATGATATTTTATTCTAGAAAATCCATGACAACCTTATCTGTGGCCTTGTTGGTTGGTATAGCTTCAACTCACTTTATAAAGTAATATGTAGCTGTGAGAATCCATCTGTAACCATTTCTACAATTGTCTTTAAATTCTCCAATAAAATCAAAGCCCCATTGTTGGAAGGGTACTTCTGCAATCACTGGATACAAAGGAAGGGATGATAACTTCTTCTTTCCTGTAAAGAGTTGACAAGGCTAGCACAATATTAAAAACCTATGGACATATGAAAATATAGTAGGCCAATAGTAACCACCTCTTGAAATATTGTGAGTGGTGGTTCTTATTGAATGATGTACACCACATAACTTCTTATGAAACTCATTCATCAACTTCTTAGACTCTTCAAGGTATACCCATCTAAGAATTAATCCATCTAGATTTCTCCATCCAAGGCCTTGGTTGATAAAACAAAATTTGGAAGAATTCAATCTTAATTCTCTTCTTTTATGATCTATCAGGTGATTTGGACTCGTATGATTCTTAAGATAGTAAATAATATCAGCATATCAATCGTGATATTGAAATTCTTCCAAAATAGTTGAGATCATATGGAAAGGGTCTTCTTTCATTCCAAATGCAACTTCATTTCGTTATTCCATCATATGGGCTAATCATTAACCCTTGATCAATTTTTTGGGTTTAATTTCCAAATCATACTCTTGAATCTTATACACCCACTTGCCTCTAGTTCCCAAACAATCTTGTTGAGCCAAAATATATTTTACTACAGAGTGACGAATGTAGGAAAATCTTTGAGTAACCCACATAATTCTAAAATGATTTAGAGACTTAACAAGAGCATATTATTTCTTTTCTATGATTGAATACTTCAATTCAATGTCTCTGAGAACTTTACTCATAAAAGCTATAGGTTTCTCTTCACCTTGATCATTCTTCTAAAGAAGAACACCCACAATGGTGTCATCAGAGACAAAGGAGAAAAGTTGTAAATCCTACTAATAATTCAGACTTACTAACACATATGATTTCACAATGTCTTCTTTGATACACTCGAAAGATAAATTTCCATTCCCACCCCATTTGAAATTCACATCTTTCATAAGTAGCTTTTTTATGGGATTCATTATTTCGACAAAATTTGGGATAAATTTTCCAATAATGTTGATTTTTCCAAAAAACGACTATAGGTGTTACTTTTTTAAGGGAAAGGAGATTTCTTTGATACCTATCATGGGGCTCAAATCCACAACCAAAAGGTTGTCCCTGTAAATGACGCCAAAAATGGCATGGCCTAAAATAACACCCTTGCCAACACAAGGGTTGTCTAGGGAAACAAGACGAGAAGTGCACCAATTTCACCTCAATACACTTTCCCCTGCACTTTAGGCCATATCCTAGAAGTCACGGGGGTTATCCCAAATAATGACAATTAAACCTCTTTAAGTGAAACAAAACCATGCAATCATATGATTTACTTTAATGAATCCACAAAATATATAACAAGATAATGCATTAGGATTCTAATCAATGATTACAATTCTCTAAATATATTCAACTAGAAACAATTTCACTAATCAAATTTATATCCACTTCAAAGAAAGGTTAAGAGCTAGTGGATTTGTGTGACAAATATGATATATAATATAAAAAGAATTAACAACTTCATATTAGCATTAAATTCTAACAAAACTTGGTAAATAGATATTCAATAACATCCCAACAAGTGTTAGAGACAAGTTCTAAAGATACATAAACATTAACTAAGCAAGAACTTGTAAAATGGGTGATGAATCCCCTTAAGGTTTCACAAGTAAGCACTTGGAATTCACCAAATAAA
>SNQJ01S0207004.1:0-16314 GCA_010110895.2 Picea sitchensis
GTCATGCTATATATGAGTCTAGGCCTCGTAGTGTTATTATTACTTTGAACAGGAAATTGTAGAGGATACCCGAGGCAGTCCCACCTAGTGTTATTTCCTTGATCTCTACTAAGCAATGCAGGAAGGTCATCTCTCAGACAGGCAAGTTTTTATTCTTCGTGATTCACTCTCAGAATAAGTGAAAGATCAAAACCACATATAGGGTCTCTGCGGTCAACCTCTCCACACAACAGAAGCAAGTAGATAAGGTCGTGGAAGAATACTCAGATATCTTCTCCTCACCTAAAGGGGAACCTCTGCACTGCCAGGACAAGCACCCCATCAATCTGACCCTTGGCGCACCACTGCCCAATGGGCCAGTCTATCGCCTCTCTTTGTTAGAGAATGAGGAGATCAAGCAACAGATCCAAGAACTATCCACAAGGGGCACATCCGTCCCAGGTCATCACCTTGCGGGAGCCCAATCGTGCTAGTATAGTAGAAAGATGGAACATGGCGACTCTATATTGATTACCGAGCTCTGAATAAAATCACAGTCAGAAACCGATACCTGATTCCCCAAATTGACGACCTGCTTGATGAACTCATGGGAGCCAAATACTTCAGTAAGATTGATCTGAAGTCTGGCTACCACCAGGTCTCGATAGAACAAACAGATGTATGGAAGACCACCTTCAAGTCAAAGGAAGGCCTTTTTGAATGGTTGGTCATGCCATTTGGTTTAACAAATGCTCCCTCCACTTTTATGAGGATGATGGATGATATCCTATGACCATTCACCAATACTTTTGTAGTGGTGTATCTGGATGACATTCTAATTTACAACAAGACTTGGGCCGTAAACTTGCATCATATTCAGCAGGTTCTTGACACCCTGCAACAGCACAAGCTATACGCCAACTTAGAAAAATTCTCCTTTGGCATGCATAGGGTCCATTACCTGGGCTACATCATTGATCAACATGGCATACATGTGGATCCAGCCAAGATCCAAGTCATCCGTGACTGGCCAGCCCTAACCACACTGATTGATCTTTAGAGCTTCTTGGGCCTTGCCAATTTCTACCGCAGGTTTGTGCTAGGATTCTCCCATATTGCATGGGCCCTCAGCCAAATAAATAGGGGTGGTGGTAAGGTGAAATTTGCATGGGGCCAGTCCCAACAACAAGTGTTTGATGATTTGAAGCAACGCTTGTGCTCATCCCCAGTACTTTCACTATCATACCTGCAACATCCCTTTGAGATCGAGACAGATGCTTCAGACTATGCTATGGGCATCATTCTCACTCAACACGACCACCCCATGGCCTATCATAGTGAGACACTGTCAGATACTATCTGTAAGTACCCTACTTACGGAAAAGAAATGTACCCTGCCGCCAGTGGAGACATTACATTCTTGGGAAGGAGACAGTCATCCACACTAATCATAAGCCACTGCATTTCATGCAAACACAGTAAAAATTGCATAATGACTGCCATCAAAAGTGGTCCACATACTTGCAGCAATTCCACCTCAATATCAAGTATAAAACATGAAGCACCAATCACGTCGCTAATTGCCTCAGTAGACTGCCAGTCGTGGCACTCACCATGGTTCTAGACTCTTGAAGCCATGAGACCTCTGGATGGAACCAACTCTATGAGACAGACCCAGACTTCGCCACCACCTACCAAATGTTGGGTGCAAACGTAGTTGTTGATAATTTCCATCTTCAGGATGGGTTGTTGTGTCGTCTGGGCCATATTTGTGTTCCATCAAGTAAGCGAGAAAAGATGATCTGGGAAGCCCACTACAATCAGGTGGCAGGACACTTCAGTGTCAAAAAGACAGTGGTGATGCTATAGAAACATTTCTACTAGCCGAAACTTCAACAGAAGGTCAGCAAGTTTATCAGGTCCTTCATTGCTTGTGCTATTGCCAAACCGACCACTAAGAAACAGGGCCTGTACACCCCTCTTCCTACTCCTGATAGGCCATGGGAATCCATCTCAATGGACTACATGTTGGGCCTCCCATCCACCAAGTGGGTAAATGACTATGTTTTTGTGGTTGTTGATCGCTTTTCTAAGATGGCGATTCTGGTTGACTGGAAGAAGAGCATCACAGTAGAGGCCACTGCCAAGCTCTTCTTTGAATGAGTCTGGGTACATTTTTTAATACCAAAAACCATTGTCTCAGATTGGGATAGTCGATTTCTCATCACATTTTGGTCGAGCCTCTGGTCATTGCTGGACACTGAGCTCACCAAATCCATGGCCTTCCACCCCCAGACAGATGGCCAAACCGAGGTTGTAAATTGAATGATTGTGCATATCCTTTGCATGTATAATTCAAAGCACCCCTGCACATGGGATGAGATCCTTCCCTATGTCCATCATATATACAACTGAGCCTTGCATAGATCAACCGACCACAGCCCCTTTCAGGTGGGGTTGGGATTCCAACCATTGGGTCCCATAGATGTTGCACTTCCCCTTGCGGTCACCTTGACCGACTCATCTCCTGCTCCAACTGAAGCTGAAAAAGCCACCTGGTTCATTGAGAATATCTAGCACATCTTCCAACAAGTTTAGTATATCCTACAGAAGTCCAATGGCAAGTACAAACAACGCCATGATCAACATCGGGTGCCACATACGTTTTAAGTGGGTGAAAAAGTTTGGTTGCACTTGCAGAAAGAATGCCTTACAGGACCCCATTGGAAGCTTTGCTCACTTTTTTATGGGCCGTACACTATCACCAAGGCCATGGGGAATAATTATTTTGATCTCAACATTCCTCCTTTCCTTGGCCTGCACCCAGTGTTCAACGTGGATCTCCTTCGCCCTTATTTTCCAACACTATTGGACACCTCAGAAGTAGCAGAACAGCTGACACCAACAGAGGTCAAACCTGAATGCATACAATAGGAATCCAAGGATAATATTGTGGACACACAGATCAAGGGCACTCGACAATAAAGGATCCATCTTTATCGAGTCGTCAAAGCAGGGCAACTCCTGCACCAAGGCAAGTGACTCACGCGGGGCCAAATTCAGTAGAAATTTCCTCATCTGATGGAGTAAATCAATGAAATGGATACCATTGATTCATAAGGAGGGATTATTGATCCATATGGATATCTGTGGCCACCCACCATTTCCAACTGGCTCAAAATAGTTTTCTGGCAATTTTGGTAATTTACTATTTTTAGCAGTTTTCACTTTTGGAGCCTTTTTGAGGCCCTAAACGATGTTTTTTTGGAAAACAGTTTTTCAATATGAAATTTCCTTTGATATTACACCTAACATTAATCTCCTCGATGATACCTTTCCAATGGGTTATCATACGCCTAAAACGGAGATCGTATGCAAAAGTTATGACCTCGGGAAGTTGATGTACTAACTTACCCAAACGGGGCCCACATGACTTTTGGCGCTTCATCTCCTAGGGTTAGGTTTTTGGATGTATAGGGTTTTTGACATTACTGCTTATCGTAAAAATGCCTTCAGATCCTCATTTTAATCATCTTCTTGCAAATGAGCGCAACCGTCACATCTCTTCTCAGAGATAAGCCGCCACCATTCCAGCAAGCTTGTTTCCGCTGCATTTTACAGTTTCCAGCTTATTTCTTTATTAATAGAAAACCTGTTTTACTGTATTTATGTTTTTTTTTGTTAACCACCTGTTAATAATCTATATTCATTTCGTTTTTCTCATAAAATCCTATAACTGATTGACCGAAGACAATAAAGAAGAAGATTTGGTGGACGTAGAGCCAGGGTGGGGGTGAACCACGTAAACATTGTGTTATGTGCTTTGTGCTTTGTCTTGATGTGTTCATGTGTTATATGCTAAGTGCTTTGATATGTTTAAGATAGATATGCTTATGCTTAGTGCTACTGATAGGTAGAATGATAAATCTGATATACATGAATATGCCCAGTGCTTGATCTACCATATTTGACCTATTTACTTATGATAAGTGCTTAAATACATTAGATCAGTGTTAATGCTGCGAAGTTCTGTCTTATAAGAGAAGTGGTTATTTATTGTATATTGAGGAACTGATGGTGCTAAGTAATTTATTAAGTAGTATGATCAAAGGTCTATGTCCCAGCTAAAGTTGCAGACACATCAGTCTTGCAACCACCCTTGCCTCTACCTCGGGTGAGACTTCATCTGCTTCGCAGGTGTTGCTGAAAGGGCCGGTAGTTAGGGATTTGCTGGTGCGTTGTTGTAACATTGAACCCTGGGTCTTCCCTTGTGCCAACATGGCCCAAGAGGGGTGGAAAACTTCTTGGGAAGTGCGCCCTCCTTAAAGAATGCACCACATAGAGGGAGAGGGGTACACCCTCTCTTTGGAATCTTCTGTTGGAATACTAAGATGGGGTGGGGGGGTGAATCAATATGAGAACGTTTTACCACTTTCAATCAAAATATATAGTCTTCAACTTTACAAAAGTAAATAATTTATGATTGCATCCAATATATCATGAGCATATAACCATAAGCAATACAGATCAACAATATCACATCAAATACATAGTACACCCAAATGTATGTGGAAACCAAAATGGGAGAAAACCACATAATGCTTTCTTATATATATCAAGAATAAATTCATAATAAGCACCGACTTCCAAATTCTTCAACACCAACTAGAAGGAGACACCAACCCCCTGATTTACATGCACCAACCTGAAGGAAGAACCAAATCCCCGAGTTCTTCAAAACCAACCAGAAGGAGGCTACGATCCCCTGATTTACATGCACCAACCTGAAGGAAGCTCCAAATCCTTGAGTTATCCGGCACGAACCGAAAGGAGGCTACAACCCCCTTTCCTTTCCTTTCCTTGCCTTGTCTTGCCATCTTGAAATATAAGTGTAGACTCAAACTGTCACTACCACTGATCAATCTATAACTGCCACTTTCATCAATCAACTTTTCACTATCACATCAATCAATCACTGTCACTTTGTCACATTAACTTGTGCCTGATGATCAACCAATCATACAACCTACCACTATCCCTGTCACTATCATTGTCACTGATATATCATCATCAATCAGATCCACTCACATGGATACCAAAACCATAACCATACCATGTACCAGAACCTGTACCATACCACGTACTAGAGCCTATACCATACCATGCATCAACCATGCACTGAAACCTATACCATACCATGCATCAACCATGCACCGAAACTTGTACCATACCATGCATCAACCATGCACTGAAACCTCAAATCATGTGCCAACATCCATAAACCATGTACCATGAGATGTGTTATCACTAGAAGTCACCTCTGGATTGCAGTTAATGGATTTAACAGAGGTAAGCCCAGTACCCATCAGGTTATATGTCACAGTTAATGGATTTAAAGAGGTCAAATGGGGCAGACTCAAGAGAATATTGTTTTAACTCATAAAACTGGTGCAGTATGCATAAGAAAATGAGGTCTTGATCAACTTCAACTAGTAAGTTGTAGTAAGAGTGAGTAGGAGGAAGAAATTGAGGAGAAGATGTAAAGGTCTACTCTAGACATTAGGTCTTCCAGTAGCCTAAAGAGGAAAAAATCTGAAAACAAGATCCATGAATTATAAGTTTCAGGAAACTAAAAAATCTATAACTACACTGCAATCAAACATCCATTACAACACAATCATCACAATCCATGCGAATCCTTCAATCATGAACATTCAGTATCAGACGCAAATAAGATGGAAATAGAAGATGATTTTCATTAAACAAGAAGTCTCAAATCAAGTTACATAACTAGAGAACTAGAGCTTCATTAAAACATTACAATATAGGAGCTTAGCTTAACCATCAACCCTCTCCAATAAAACTCAAAACTACATACATATACTCAAAAATTTGCCCAGCAGAGGTGTGCTCGAGCTTCTCGTCCAATGCCATACATTTGTGTCTTGTCAGTCGGACTGCACATGCCTTTGCCTGATAGATGCAAGCTCTGCTCTGCTAGTCCTTTCCGGGTTTCCATTTATGCGGTGAGACGATGTCTCAACTGTTGCCTCACTTTCATGAACTGTCTGCATCGGGATCAGGATGAGATGCACTCTGAACTTCACCATCTGAAGCTTTTCTGGACGCTTGCAGGGAGGACTTGGCAGGCATACGTGGACTCTAATGATAGGGAGATGACGAGATGACTGGGACTGCATGGGTGCCAAAATATCAAATCAGATCCCCGACTTAGGCTAAATTCCATTTGTGGGTTTTTAAGCCCCTTTTCTCGCATTTTGACCAAGGTGCCACTTCCTTAGGGAAAGCAACCCCCCTTACAATAATATTTGTTAACAAGATGTGCCTCAAGCATATACCATATCACTCATGATATGTCTCAATCATGTCATACACCATGTACCATAAGATATCATCAATGATGTGCCTCAACCAAGTACCATAAGATGTGCCTCAAGCATGTTATAACATCACCATGACATATACCAAACCAGATACCAATATAGCCAAGATATACTTCTAACAATGTATCATATCATCAAAAAGGTGTACCATGTCATGTATCATCATCATCAAGACATGCCTCAAGCATGTACTCTAAACATAACCCTCAATAACACATGTAAAGCATACCTCTAATCCTGTAGAAAACCTCAGTCTCGCGGGACTAGTTTTGGATTAGTCACAAACCCTAACTTTCAACAAGAATAACTTTGTACCTTCCTGAATTTTATCCTATTCTGGAGAGATAACTTGTACAACATGCCATGTGCTCAATATTTGATATCTTATTCTTAGAACACATCATCCTCCCTTGTAATTTTTCCCTTCTTCACTTCATCTTCCCTCTGAAATTTTCTTTAGATCTCCTTGGTTACCTCAGATACAAATCACTTGCTCACATAGAAAATATTCAATAGAAAATGTGTGTGAATTTACTTATGAGAGACTTCTTGAGGTGTATATATATATTTTCTAAGTGACCTCTTTCCTTAACTTTAGGGCTTTTTCAACTTTCTTGTTACAACCACTTTACCCTTTCATTAATGACTTGTAGCTGTTTAGGGGATTCTTAACCCATATTTGGGGATTCCAACTTCATGACCTCATAACTCCTCAACCATGAGGAACTACATGACGTTCCACCTACCGTTGGAAACAACATAACGAGGACTATTTATCTATGAGTGTGTTACTTGCATTTACAGTACCCTTCATATCCTTATTCCTCAAACAACTTTGGGCTTCCTGAACACATATATGGGCTTCTTGTAGACTTCTTCAAAGCATCTTTGCATGAGGGCCATGATTATAGCTATGCCACAAGGGGACCATTTTGTAGACTTCTCCAAATATACCCATCACATTTGTTGACATCAATGACAACCATTACTTGTTGACATCAATGACAACCAATTGTCCACCATATTCTCTTCTTTGACACCTCAACATCCCAACTCATTTCTAACTCTCTTAAATGATAATATATTTTAGTTAACAAAGAGAGAGGGTGAGTTGACTTGAAAAATGTTCCTGACATGTTTCCCAAAAATTAGCATTTGCTGATTTTTGTCTTTTTATTTGTCTTTTATTGACCATTTGTGAGTAAAATTGATTTTAAGTGATTAAAATTCACTAATTTTACTCACAAAGTGGGTACTTAGGTAAAGTGGGTATTCTAAGTCCAAAAATGAATACCCCCAAGATATATTATGCCTCCTAGTACCACTTATTTAACTTAGGAATTATTTACAATTAAAATACCCAATTTTGTGGGAAATTTTATTTTTACATAAAACATTAAAAAAAACTAAGGGGGACTTAGTGCATTTCCATGAGACTTTAGGAGGATTATTAGCATGATAATATACATTATACACTAGACTTATATTTTCCAATATAAGGCCTAACCATGAGTACACACTCCAGCTTTAGAGGAAATGAGTGAAAAAAACTCAAAAATTATAACTTGCTTAAAAATTAATTCAAGCAAGGAATAATTAATGAGTAAAAAAAAAACTCTAGATCAATGCACTCATGTCTAAGTCTTAGGAGGATAATATTGTTACAAGTTCATCATTTTAAATTCATCTTATTACAATTCCCCACAGGGGTATGGAAATGCGGTAAAAAATATTGAAAATGGACCATAATGGTCGACTGGACTTCTGAACTATGAATTTTAAACAAGTGTTTGTTAAATCTTTGGTGGCTCAATTGCAAGTCCATCCTTGTGAAACTTGGTGGGTAACATGTATATTACAAGTCTTCTCTCCTTAAAATTTTTTTTTCCTCAAAGCATAGGCAAGGATAAACTTCTTCTCATAGAATGAATAATCCTTTTGTAATTGTCATTAATTAGATAAGGTTGAGGACATGAAGCAATATGACGTTTGAAGCCTTGAACAATATTGATACATAGAGAAATGATCAATACATCCAAACTCAATTATTTTTCACTCTTAATCCTTGATGGTTGATTGTTGCATAATTTTATTTTCTTCAATTCCATGTATTGTTGTTGTAACTTCTCCAATTTGTAGTATTTGTTGGACTCTAATAATGTCTTGTTGAATAATGGTTTTGAAATGTTGTGTTCCATGAATATTTATGAGTATTCCATATTTTTCCTTGATAATGTTGATATTGATCTTCTCATCTTCCTTGAAAACCTGTTTGGAAATGAGGGTGTCGATATGGTTTTGCATGTGATGGTTTTCCTTCATTTTGCACACCCATTACATCTGTGTTATTTATAGAGACAATGGCATGCTCTATTCTCTATTCTTGGTCTTTGATTACTATAGCCTTGGATATAATACCAATATATTGACATGTACATTCTCCAAATGGAGTTAAACTTCTTAAAGTATCTTGTTGTGACCCAATGAATACTATAATATGAATTTCATAGAAGAAGAATATAATTTCATATGCACTTTATAAGGGAAGTCCTATGCAATGTTAAGAAAACATATGAATGAGATAAGAAACAATAACATAGAATATACTAAAATAATATTGGTTCTAGGAAAGAATATTATGATTGAAGAGATAAAAAGGAAAATTAGGGGTAAAGAATGGGAAACTTACCTCATAAAAAACAAGTGGTTCCACTAAATCTGAAAGTAGAAAGGAAAATTGCATAGAAGACTCCTATGCATTCTCATCCAAGCCCAATAGTTGGAGCCACCAAAGGATCATCATAAAAAAGATCAGCTCTGAGCATGGATTTTGATTTAAACATTTATTTGGTTAGTGAGATATCTAAAATAAAGGTCCTCGCGCCTCTTCTTAAATTAGCACAAATCCCATCACAAAGATAAAAAATTAAACAATTCTTTGGTTTCAAAGATGTGAATGAATATTCCTACTGGTATTTCAAGCAATGAATCAGGAAAGAAGAATGATAGCCACTCACCTTGCATATTACCTAAATGAATTACTTCATAATTGCATCTTGGAGTTGTGAGCGTCAACGAATGTTACAATAAGGGAATTTCGCGGTAAAAAATGGGCTTCAAATAAAAAAATGTACTATCACAATCAACTTTAAAAGAACCAGTAGGATTCAAGATGATGATGTCAACCATAAGGGTAAATATTTTTGGAGGGAAAGGAAGAAAAAAAAAATTAATCATATTTTCAACTTATCTCTTTATAGGTTTACTCAAATTTCAAGTGTAGGCACTCGTTGGATGCATAATTAAATTTCACATCCATTGAGTATCCACTATGCATACTTTTGATAGACCCACAGTGAGATAAACTAGAAACACAAGAAAAAATGTGTTTCTTTTCAAAGGAACACATGTTTTCATGTATTTACAGTTTATCTCAATGTTGATCTATCATAAGGGTGTAGAGTGGGTACTTTTTGGATGCGGAATTTAATTCCACTTCCAACGAGTTCCCACAGTTGAAATTTGAGTAAACCTATAAGAAGATAAGTCAAAAATATGATTAAAAAAAGTAGCTTTATTTATTTCTCTTGGAAAATTCATAACTCTTATTTTTATTATTTTACCTTTTATTTTATTATTTTCCTTCGGAGGCCCATTTTAGACCTTAAATTTATCCTAATGGTCTTTGAAGGTTATGACTTAGTTGGGCCTTAAAACCACATAGCCTTATAAGAATCTGTGCACTATGGATTCAAGCGAAATCAAAGTGTGTGGTTTGGTCAAATATCTTCAAGTCAAGTTAGTAACTTATCCAAATATGACCTTGTTAATGGATATAGTAGTCATTCATGTCTCGAATGCATGGGTTTTCTTTCATCAAGGAAGTGGGATGTTAATCTAGGAGGAAGTATTCATATGTATTTATCATATGCCACCATACCCACATGTGTGAAAACGTATGCCACATTATATAGAGAACCAATGATGAAATGTCATGTTGAATACCTGAGTGATCCAATGAATGAATTGGTTTGTACATAACATGTTTTGGGGATTTATTCCTTTTTAGTACATTCCATTGTGCCAAATACAGAGAATATGCCCATGGATGAGAATGAGATCATGCAAAATATGTGTTTTGATGGGTCTCGATCTAGGGAAAGTGCATGAGTAAGGATAGTGCTCACATCTCCTACTAGTGAGACCACATTTTTCTCCTACATGCTTAAATTTTATTTCACAAACAACACTATATAACATGAAGCATTATTGTTGGGTTTAGAATCGATTAGAGAAATGAATATAAAGGTATTGAAGGTAATTAGAAACATTGGTATGATGGTAATGCAAGTAAGAAGAAAATGTGTTGCAATAAATCATAGGTTGAAGAAGCATAGACATGTAGTATGGGATTCAATTGAACTATTTGATTCTTTTTATATAGAGGTTGTTTCAAGGGAGAAAAATGGTAAGTTCAATGCATTAGTTATAGCAACAACTACCCTCCAGCCATGTGATGAAGTCACGAGAGATAGGACGGAAGTTGTGTTCATTCCATATATTCATGATAACTTTCAACATTATCAGGTTTTTCATGATTATTCCCATATAGTGAGGTTTTTGAATACTTTAGAAGGGTTTTCTTAGTGTAATGTAAATTGGCAGGGTGAGGATGATGATGAACCTAGAATTATATAATTGAAAGACAATAATGATCCAAATGGGTTGGTCTTGCTCAAAAAGGTATTTGATAGACATGACATGTATAAGCAATCAAAACAAGCCACTAAGCTTGAATATATCATTGAGATGGATTTATAGAAAGTTTGAAGATTGTCAGAATGGGAAGAGTTGTTATGTTGAAGAGAGGAGGGAAATTTAGAATCCCATTAGAGAATATAAGGAAATTTTTTCTTGTACTTATGATTAAATATAGGCATGTAAGGGTGATATAATTCATCATACCATCCCTTTGAAAATAAGCTGCAAAGTCTCTCAAGAAAAAGTAATGGCACATCAACCCAAAATTGGCCCTAATGTAATGTCCTTATTTTCGAGTTCCCTTGCTCTATAGTTGGAGCTGACCTTATGGGTTTATGTTAGCCTAACCAAAGGAGTAATTTGAGGTTAATAGTGAGTTCAAGTGGTTTAGAGGAGTTATATGATGCTTTCAAAGGTCTGTTTATCATCTTTCATCATCGGGATCACTCCTGCATAATCAAATAATTTTGATTCCATTGCATTTCCACTGTTCCTGTAATTTGGGAGTATTATTGAGCATTATTTAATGGATTTCACTGAGCTTGTCATTTTAATAAATTATCTAAGAGGAACACCTTAATGTAATATCTCATTGGAACCGGAAGGAAAATATCTAAATGTTGAGATGATGACAAAATGACTTTCAATGCCCATAAATAATTTAAAGTCAAATAAATCACTTTTTGGAGTAAAAATCCTTAATAAATTAATAAAATGATTTTAGAAGAAATACTAAAGATAAATTAAAAATTCACTTGAGGATAACAAAGGAAAAGGGGTTATACAAGTACAATGAGAGCTCATTCTTTCATTATGTATGATTGATTATTTCACAGATTGATTTGGAGAGCTCTTGGAGCCTTTGGGGTTTGGAGGAAACCATTGTTTTATTGTCTTTGGTGGTGAGACTATCCACCCTATCTAATATGGTTTCGGTGGTGAGAGATTCCACCCTATCCATTGGTGGGGATATCATCTAGGTATTCCATTTGGATCTATTGTTACATATATTGTTTTGTTGGCTTGAGTTGGGCTTTGGGGAGCCATATATTCTTGGAGAGGGCGCATCACTTGGTACTACTTGGTACTSTTCTTGAGGTGGACACACAATTGACACTGCTTGGCCATTMTATTGTAGAAGGTTTCATTGTTGGCATTAGATTGGAATTTCTTGGAGAGGGGCACACTTTGGCACTTTTTTTCATTCTATTGAWRAGGGCGAMCTTGGCACTCATTTGGCATTAGAAGGGCACACTTTATTTTCTTCTACATTCATTTGGAGGAGGCGTGCCATCATTAGGTGGTCTCTATTATATTGGGGAAGGTGCCCTTGTTGTTTGGAATCATTTAMATTTKGTGTGGGTCAAGTTGGCATTGCAGAGATATTTTGGATGAGGTGCTTATATATTGTGGAGCTACAACCAACATCTTTAGGGCACACTTATCATTGGATCTATATTCTATCTTGGTACCATCTATATCTTATATAAGGAACACCCATATTGGGTAAGGTGTCATCATTTCTTGGCATTTTTTACTTGGTTTGACATTGAATAAATAAATAAAATCCTCCTTTTCTTTCCTTATTTCATATGTTTGTGGAATGTATGCAAATTGTTTGTTAAAAGTACTAAATACTATTTGCAAGAAATATTTTTGTCAAAACTCCTGAATCAAACAAAGCATAAAAATAACAACAGTAAGATGTTTGACAAAAGTGACCAATCAACAATAAACTACTAAACATAACAAGAACAAGTTGTATGGAAAAAGGGGCAAAACTAACATCCATAAAATACCATTTTGGCAGCCCAAGTGTTTGAGAAAGGCGTTGTACCAACCAATAGTAAAAAGGGGGATTTAACAATGATTTTTGAGGGAGTTAGAAAATTGTTCAGAAAAATTTATGAACCACATAATGTTATAGCACAAAATTCCACACCTATGCTTTTGTGCCATGGCCCAACCCTTTCCCAATCCTTGCTAGAATTTTCCCTAAAAGTCACCTCCAAAATCATGTAAAAAACATGATTTAAGAAAATATCTGTGGGTTTCCCTAGTGCAACATATGAACATCAACACATTTCCTCACTGCAACCCGCAGATGCTCTCATTTTTGGTGAAAAATAAAATAATTATGTGTTTTTGGGTGGGTTTTTTGGTTGGGCTCATTTCCCAATGACCCTTGCCCGTACACAATGAAATCCAACTCCCTAAACCTCTTTGGGAAGATATAAAACAACCATAGAGGGATAAATATTAAGACAAGGCCATTGGTGCAAATTTATGCTAGCAACATCTAGCAAGCCTCCTTTCCCTATATTCTCTGAGAAACATCCCCTTTAATATGGAAACTCATTTTCCATAGCTTCGTTCTCCTTTATATGACTATAGGGTGTCTCCTTATCCCTATCTGAGACATTGAGAGAAGTCTTTATCGGTCGAGTTGATGATTGAAGATTCTTGGAGGAACCTAGACAATTGGCTTCAAGATGGTGCCTAAGGATGTACAAGGTTGTAAATTACCTTTTCCACTTTTTGGTAATAAAATAGCTTGTTTTCCCCAAAATTTTTCTTCATTGTACATTTATTTGTATGCCTACTTTGAATATAACATATTACATGCACATGTTTATGATCATATAACTACTTTCTTCACAGCCCTAGTTTTGTATCTATCTTGCAGGTTAATTCTGGTGGAAGATCAGGAGTTTTTTGGTGAATTGGAGTAGGGATCGACATCAATTGGGAGAACAAGGTGAACCTTATTTTCTCCTCTCTATCCCTACCTTCTCCTAAACAAAGTAGTTATTTTCTTTGTTTTTTGTGTGTTTGTCACTGTGGGGAAACGATTGTCTCTTTCACTTGGTCTTGCTCTATTGTGATTATGACCCATGATCACAGGGGAAAAATACCATAATAAGAATTGGTGACTCMACTRGGGAAAAAAAATGCATTCCTGTGCTTATTTTTTTTCTTTTGTGAATGAAAAAGTAAAAAAAAAATACACATGTTTGTTTACTKCTSATTTCTTGAACCCTTGACTTTCATTTGCAAGAAAAGAAGTAGTTACTTATCACTCAGGTAGTTGCATTATACTTTGGTAGTGGTAACCTTTTTATTTAAAAAGAAAAAAATTCAATAGTACAAGTTTTGCGGCATGGCATGCATTTTCATCTTGAGGTGTTTTAAATCTTGCACTTAAATTCTTGTTTTCATCCGAAAAAGAAAAGAATTTGTTGCATAAGTGTTGTTGCATCCTTTTTCACTTGAAGAAGCTAATTATGTGTTCTTATATTACATTTATTTTGGAGTCAGTATAAAACATCACCAAAGTTTCACCCGCACCCTTTTTTTGAGTAAAAACAACCTATTAAAATGAATGCATAACTAAGACTTGTTAGACACTTTCATTTTTCTAGGGTAAATCAACAAGTTTAGGCTAGGGCCTTGGTATAGTTTGGAGAGTAAATTTCTCCAAGGCCACTAAACAAGCATAAGTGTTTGATATAGGGAGTGTAGAACCCAGTTTTTTGTATAGGTTGGTATGGAAGCTCCTCTAACACAGAAGTTAAACAGAAGGTCGCATAAGGAATAACCAAGGAGATTCCCCTCCAGAGTTGGACCAAATGTAGAGGAAATATTGTGTATTCGGGGTTTTGATTGTACCCATACCTCTGTGAGAAGCGATGCTTTCGAGGCTTAGAGATTTTATACCCTTCCCACACTTTCAATCTTGAATGTTGACTGTATCCCCTAGGCACCGACTGTGAGCTAGTAACCTTAGTTTCTCTTCCCAAGTAAACCATAAGGTGACTGCGGGGGTTTTTCATAGTACCTAGAGAATATTTTGTATCACGCACTTCAATACTGCTTGAGGGTACCATTCAAAGCATGGGTACTTGCACTAGATAAGGTTGATCTGTGGAGGTCAAGATAATTTCTTCTCATACCTTCATCCAGTGGTCCACGTGACTTAATCAACTCGTTCCTTCATCTGAAAGGGCCCAAGCCTGATTTGTTATTTTTTTTTATCCCAAGACTTAATCCACTTGAGTCAGAATCTTGACATATATGTTTGTGTCTATTTTATATTTAAGGATTTTTTAGTGGTGTGTGTGGTGAAGGTAGTATAACCTTAGGTAGGCGAGTCGATTGACATCGAGAGATAATCCCTCAAAGTGGCCAACCTATCGCCTCGAAGATCAAGGACAATTCAAGGCCTTCCGCTCAAGGAAGATATTCGGAATAATTCTCCCCTACCTCCTCAAAGTCATTGGCTCAATCAATCCGACACCTCTGTACCATTTGGTCAGTCTGAGATCATAGAACGTAACTCTCTAGAAGTCAACGTTCTAAAAGAAGAATAGGTAATTATTGAGGATATTGGAGCTGAGGAATTCGCTCCAAATGCTAATTCTTTGTCTCCTTTGAATTTCCTGTTTCTGATCATACGAGTCCCTCCTCCAAGATCAGACTTTGTTGATAGTAGCCTCCTTCGGTGAGCCATTATGGGTGACACTTCACCAGTGTCAGGGTCGAGAGAACCTGCAACTCCCACCTCAACGATCATTACCGGGGGGATATTTCCTCCTGGTATGTCAGATCAAATGAAAAATGTGGTTTAATCCACCATTGTCATGATAATCAATAGAATTCCCTCATCAGTTGTCATCCCCACTCGAGTTTCAAGTGTAGCAACATATTTTGTGTCAACAAAAAATTCTTTCTCTTACGGAATGCCATCGATGGGCATATTTAACACATTGGTGAGTTCTCAGCCAACGTCCCAGTTATCGATTGTTGGTGTGGGGAGAAATCAAGCTCCTTACCAGGCCTTTTATTGGGGCAGAGATCACATTCCTCTATCATATCCATTCATTTAAAGTGGACCTATTCCATTTTCTGGCCCTAACCCTGCATGAGGCTGGGGCACTTCTATGGGTAGTGAATCCCAATCCGTTAGTATGCCATCAAATTTGACCCCGTTCACACTTTACATTGGATTTGGGAGAAACCCTTTCACCATGTCTACAATGTCAACAAGGGGAAACCCCTTCCAAGGTCAGTCTTCCCCTTGGCAAGGACCTATGTCCTTGCTAGGGGTTCCTTTGGGGAGTTCCCCTCTCCAAGTACAGAGGAATCCCTTCCTAGGGATGTCACAAGGGGG
>SNQJ01S0207005.1:0-11445 GCA_010110895.2 Picea sitchensis
TTCTCTTCTCCCTGTCGTAGCTAGAGTTCATTGAATTGAAAGAATTGCATTGACATCTTTGCATTGCTTGGTTGGGTCAAGAGTCATACATAAAAAAAAAAGTTTCACTCATTTCCCTTTGACGTAAATAACAACCATAAAAGAAATTGTGTCATCTAAAATCAATTAGACATTTTTTCTTTTTCAATGAACCAACATTAGATAGGCTTAGGGCCTTGGAATAGGATTGGAGAGTAAACTCTCCAAGGCCATGAAAATGAAACTTAGGAGCCATTAAAGAGTGATAAATCCATTCTTACAACCAGTGTGTCGAGAGCCTCCCCTAACAAAAGAGTTAATCACAAGGTCACATCATGGAAAGTAGGGATATTACCCCTCTCTAGTTGTTTTGGTATTTACGATATCACTTTGATTGCTACGTATATGGGGGTTTTGTTGGTGCCATGATTTTGTTTGAGGTAACACCTTCAAAGCTCTGGGCTTAGTTACCCTACCCTTACGTGCAGTTGGATATGCAATTATTTTCCCAGTTATTGATTGTAAGGTGGTAGCCTCAATGACCTATCCTAGGTAGCCACCAGAGGTGACTACATGTGGGACATTCCTGTAGTACTTGGGGTAGATGTTCATTCATGATCTCAGTTCCCCTAGAGGGTGTCCACCTTAATAAAGGGTGTTTGTACCAGTCATGTCTATTTCACATAGATCATTGTAACTACTCCTCATACCTTCGCTAACCAATCTTATGGGGATCTCATCTGCCCCATAGGGTTTGTTTTCAGAAGGACCACAGATTCATTGGTTTGATTTATATTATCCTATATTTTATAGGGTTTTGCTCTTGGATTATAAGTCTAGATCAACCTTAGGTTGAATTGTGTTTGATTTACACCTATAATTTTCACCATGGCTGAGTTACGGCACTGGTCCCATCGATTGTGAGGATTATCACCCATCACAGAGGTACAACCACCCCTCAAATGACACAAAGTAGGTGACCAAGAATTTGAATGGTATCATATTTGGTTTGAGGAGACTAGTTTGGTTGAAGTGGAAGTGGTCAATGAAGGTCCTCCACTAAAATTTAACCCTACTTTAACTGATCCAGAAGCACCTCTACTTGTCCAGGTAGGGGACATTTTTAGTGAGCCTTTTTCTTTGTTCAACAACCCTTACACAATGTTAGGATCAAGTGTCTCATCCATTGTAGCTGAGCCATTAAGCCCATCCTGAAGTGGGACTAGGGACATCTGAGTGATGTCCACATTACCTTCTCTTAAAAAAATCAGACCTATACCATCCATGCATTTTTCTATAGGTACCTCGATTTGGGCAACCCCGGTTGTGTCTTCATTCCCATTCGTTAGTATACCCAACATTGCCATGCCCATCCCTTCTATTTTGATGGCTACTTCTAGATCCTTTTCCGGTGGGGGCCAAGCCTTGGTTTCAACATGGGAGGTGGATCTCCTTCTAACTCCACCATTCTTATGAGCGACTCGACATCATCAGGTGCGAGTGTACCTTTTGGGTGGAACTTTCCTAGTGGTTTTGGGGATGTATCTAGTCAGGTTGGAGGAAATAGTGTGTTAGGATGTTTTAAATTCCCATGGGTTAACACATATTTTCCTGGGGGCACACCCCTCAGGGGAAAATTTACAAATTGGGGAGGATTTCTCTTTATTAACACATATGTTTTTGGGGGTTTCTTCCCTGGGACTAGTTTTGGGAAAATTTTTCCTATAGGGTCTACACCTCTCCTTGGGGGAAACCCCCTTGAGTGCACGTTTGGTCCAAAACGTAGTCATTCTACTGGAATTGCCGCCATCCTTGGGGGCACTCTCTCTTATGGAACACCTCAAAAACCTTCTAGTAGTATGAATGCAGGGGGACCAAAAGGTTCATCTAGGACAATACAGACTTTATCTCCCTCCCAATATTCATTTTCTCACACACCATTTCCTTTCCTCACAATGTTAGACTTACTTGATCTATTGAGGCTGACAGATGACCTTATTTCCCATAACCCTTCATGGTTGGCTATGCCTAACAAGCTACCTTCATACATACCGAATTTTGACAAAAATATGGGAGAAGACCCCTCTACACACATCATGATGTACCAATTATGGTGCTCATCCAATTCCTTGATGGATGATAGTGTGAGGCTATGTATTTTCCATCGATCCCCGACCAGAGTTACCACTAAATGGTACATTGAATTACAAGGTGGTTCCCTTAAAATATTCAATGATTTGGAAATGACATTCCTTACACATTACCAACTACCCATTAGGTATGAAATAGGAATGAAGCTCTTGATTTCATTGCGTTAGGATACTTCCACTCACATTTCTGATCATATACATGATTGGTGACATAGGCGTAGAATGATCAAGACACAAATCCTAAATAAGCTCTTGATGGAGTGGTTCACCAAATCCCTCCTGCCACCCATTACCAAGGATGTAGCTATGGCCAGGGCATATATCGAGGAGCAAGCCATTATTCATGACTAACATTTGGACTTCATTTACTCTCAGTCAGGTACTCTGTATGACATTATCCCCCATGCTCTTAGGCCGTAGACAGATCCGAAGAAGCCAAACCCAAGACCCCATGTCAATGGCGTGGTTGGTTCTGTTTCCCATGCCTCTGTGAACCAATTAGCTGACCATATGGGTCATATGGCTATTTACTCACACCCGACAACTGCTAGTTCTAGTGCTTAAACTACCACAATCCCTACTTAGACCTCCAAGGTGAATTAAATGTAGTCCATGCAATTGAAGAATCCTCATCAACCTGGAGGAAAGAAGAAGATGAATAAAAAGAAAAATTCCAACACCGAGAAAGTGATTACGCCCACCTAAAACACTTAGGAGGGGTGCAAAAAAGAGAAAAAGAAGAGTTGGTTCCCCTGCATGATTTGTGGGGAGGACCACCCTACTCATCATTATCCCTGAAAGGATGAGGTCCATATCTATTTGGCACAATAGAAGCCCCCCAAAAAACATGTTGTTTTAACTCATCCTTTCCCCCCTCAACATCAACATATGGTTGCAACAAATCCTACCCTTCCGCAAGGGGGTATGAAAGGTACCCCACACCATGAGGGGTATTCCTCAAATTCTTCTATTTTCATGTGTGACCACACAGTCAATTTGAAAACATGAGCCAAGAACTCAACGCATCTGAGCCTAATCTTGTTACCCATGAGACAACATCTTCTTCCCAGCCTGGTGGCCCTCTTCAAATTGAGAAGCCATATTTTGACACACCACTTCGCCCCCCCCATATTTAGTTACAATTAATTTCATTTGATGCCAATAACAAAACCTCTGCAAATGAGCCATAGTTTTTCCTACCCGAAAATGCCCAGACACAAGAGAAGTGTGAGCTTCTTGTATTACATGGACTCGTTCACTTGTAGGAATACATAGTTTTCCAAGATGGTAGAGTAATTTTTCCTGCAAACAATAGTTCTCTACATGTGCACCAAGGGTTAGCTTCTCATATACTTCTTTAAAATATTCATCGATGACATATTGTTTTACATAGATATCATGAGATAAATAAGAATTCTTCAAAACAATAGGAGCAACAATAGGAGGTCTAGAAAGCATATAGACTACCTTGTTACTTGTACCCTTCTTGTACTTGATTACCAAATGAAATTGTTGTAGAAAACCCATCCATCTATAGTGTCATGATTGTTGCAGTTTGTTCTGTTCTTGGAGATACTATAAGGGATGGTGATCTGTATGTATGTTTGTTTCCTTCCCTAACAAGTATTGCTTCCATTTCTTTATGCTTTGAACTAATGCATACAACTCTTTATCATATGTAGGATAGCTAACAACATCTTGGTTAAAAGTTTTAGAGTGGTAACATATAGGCTTACGATATTGCATCAATACTGCACCCATGGCATATCTGTTGGCATCTATTTCGATCTCAAAAGGCTGTTGAAGATTCAACAGTGCTAATACTTGTGCGGTACTGATCTTCTCCTTCAAAATGTTGAAATATTTTTGTTGCTTTCCTTCCCACTGAAAAGTGTTCTTCACACTAGTTATGGCATGCAAAGGAGTTTCTATAAAGGAGAATTTGGGAATGAATCTCCTCCAATACTGGACTACACCTAAGAAGCTTTGGACTTCGGTTACACTTTTTGGCTCAGGCCATTTTACAATTACATCAATTTTGGAAGGATCAATTTTCAATTATCCTCCTTCTACAATATGACCTAACTACACAAGTGCAGTCTTGCCAAATTCACATTTAGACAGTTTTACATACACCTTTTCCCTTTGCAAAGTATCCAATATTTGCTTTGCATGCCTCACATGCTCATCCCAAGTCCTGCTAAAAAAAAGAATTCTGTATAAATATACAATCACAAAGTCATCTAGGAAAGGCCTGAATAGATCATTCATCACATGCATGAAAGTTGTCAGAGAATTACAAAGCCCAAATGGCATAACTAACCACTCAAACAATCCATGTTTGGTTTTAAAGGCAGTTTTCCATGCATCGTGCTCTGCAACTTTGATTTGATGATATACACTGTGCAAATCCAACTTAGTGAAATAAACAACATTCTTCAATTGATCAAGTAAATCATCTATACGAGGAAGAGGGTATTGATTTTTCAGTGTGATTTTATTTAAGGCCTAGTAATCGACACACATTCGTCATGTGCCATCTTTCTTTGGCACCATCATGATCGAAGAAACACAAGGAGATGAAATTGGCTTGATGACCCCTTGATCCAATAAGCCTTGTACCTTCTTCTTGATATCTATCATCTCCACAAATGACATCTTGTACATGCCCACATTAGAAAGAGGAGAATCCTACTGAAGATGAAAGAGGAGAATCCTGATGAATATGTATCTCATGTTGGATTTCCCTCTTAGGAGGTAATCCATCTGGTTCCTGAAAAATATCATCACACTTAGAAACAATATCAATTAACTCCTTTTTATGAGATGGATCACATCCTTGGAAAGCGTCAGATGTCCCAACATCTTTCTCTCTTATGACCATGAGTACATATCTCTTATTAGTGTTTATAAGTCTTTTCATTTTCCCTGCACTAACAAGTGTTGTATTTACCCTCATGCTGTGAGATCTAACAATATATTCCACTCCCCCCTTAATAAGGTGGTATTTCTTCTCATGACAAAAGAAGACTTCTTTTCTATCATAAATATAAGGACTTCCCAACACTATGCCACATATATCAAGTGGTACAACATGCAAATCCACTTCATCAATCAACTTTGAAGAAATAGAAAATCTGACCCTACATTGTTTGGTGACATTAAGTTTTTCTTTATCACATACCCAACCAAGAGGATAAGGATTTGGATGTGGTTTCATTTCAAGACCCATGTTCTTGACAAGTTCTTCATATATTAAGTTTACATGGGAACCTAGATCAAATAATGTATCTATCTTAGTGTGTTTAGATACAACTCTTATGTGAAATAATTCATTCCTCTTTCGTTCATCATCATGAGATTCATCATTGGAACTTGAACTAGAATGAAGGGAATCTTTACCTTGTACTCCAGTCATTGTGATCTTTCCTTCATCTCTTGAATTAGAACCAAGATCTTGTTGCACTGTAGCAACGGTTTTTGTCTTCTCCTTTCCACCAAACTATTTCGGTTTCTTCTTTGGATGCAGTTTCCAACAATGTTCTTCATCGTTACCTCTTTTCTTGAAATGAGTGCAATATGGATTTCCTCCTTCTCTCGTCACTGTGGTGGTCTTCTTGTCCTTCCTTTTAAACTTATTGAAAGGTTTATGTGAGATATTGGAAGGTTTCTTCGTGGGATCTTCTTGAACATGCTTTCCCTTGTTTTCAAGGTGAGTGGCTTGCACACAAACTTTGTCAAGAATAGTGGGGTTAAACAAGAGAAAAGTATGATTGAATATAACTGTGAAGTGCACCAATATACTTCATTAAAGTTTCTTAAGAATCCAAAGGAATGTTCAATGCAAGATATTTCTTCCTAAATTCTTCTGTGAAACTTTGTACAGTTTGACCTTTACTTTGCCTTAAAGTTTTCCATTCCATCATTGCTTTATGTAAATACCCTAATGGATAAAACTACTTCCTTATCTACGATTTAAATTCCGACCATGAGGAAAGAAGATTACCACACTTACTTATGTCCTGAATCTTTCTCTTCCACCATACGAGAGCGGTGCCCTTCAACTGAAGAGAAGCCAATTGCACTTTAACTTCCTCTTCATCAATATGCTGAACATAGGTATATACTTCAACCTGTCGGATCCAATTATCTATATTTTCAGGATTAACATCTCCATTAAACATAGTTAAAGAAAATTTTACATCAATCTTTAATAATGGTTTCTTAAACGAGGATTTATGGATAGAATGATGAGAATGATGAGAATGCTCAGAGGAAGAAGAACTAGAACTCGAAGGTGAAGATAGAGACTCAGGAGGATCTCCTCCAGCCCCTTGGTTTACTGAAGCATCATCATCTGCATGTTATTCCTTTTTCTTCTCTTTATTCTTCATCCTCTTCTTGTGATCTCCATACATTCATTCGACCATTTCTGACATGTGATAAAAGACCATGTGAAAGTTTTTATCCTGTTCATCACGCTTGTCCTCTTCTGCCATTTTCTTCCTTCGGGATGCACAACCAACTTCGGGATTGAAAGTCTTAAGAGTTCATTCACCCTGCTTATGCTTGGCCTTAGTAAGCATTCATACTCAACAATTCAAGTCAAAGATGACTGCTCTGATACCAACATGATTTGAGATCTTTTCATCTGGTGACTTATTAAAGAATTGTATTAAATGAGCATAAACTAAAGTGCATCATAAAGAAGGAAAACATCAAAAGGAAAGAGTCATGGGCATTAGATTTAAAACACAAAGAACATGATAACAGAGTTCATCCCTGGTGGACTATGTCTTCTGGTCCTGCTCTAAAATGGGTAGGACTTTTTATTAACTCCATAAAAGAATTGGGAAAAATACATAAGTATACCTCATTCTGGAGTTAATCTACAAAATCTTTGCTCAGATCAGAAAAAAAACATCACCACTACATTCATGGTGTCGAATTACCTAAAAATGTCTGTCTCCATGCCTCGATACGAGTCTTTCACTTTCAGGGCCAAGAGACAAACCTGTCTTGGTTTTTGTGCCCACACCTGCAACAATTAATGGACTCTTTCTCAAAATTCATGCCTCTATCTTGAAATTCATGCATATTCTGTATGACCATGCCCCTTGGTTTCTCCCTTTCGTACATTGTAAAAAACCCCTTTAAATAATAAAATGCAGGCAATTTTGTAATAATGGGACCGTTGGTGAATTGGTTAGCGGAGGCTGTTTGAAGGCATTGGTTGGTGAAGGTTTAGGCGGAGGTCCCAGGGTCTAATCCGCGGGCCTCCCCTTTGGGCTCCTCTTTTATAACGGTTACCAAATCTGGCGGTTTGTTTTGGCGGGTGGCTATTTATAGCGGACCAATGGAATATGCCGCCAATTTTGGTGGAACCACCACCATATTTGGCGGTATATATAATTATATATATTTTTAATAATTCAGTTGCTGGGCGTCATTGGGAATTTTACCACTGTCATGTGGCAGCCAGACATTGGCCCATGTCACCTCTTTGCATAGTCACCCTGCCACGTCACCTGTCTTCCATGTCAGCATGCCACGTATTGTACGAAAGCCACGTGCCATGTTTTCATTGGTCCACATGTCGACCCAAAAAGTCCAAAAATGAGTGACACATGGCAACCTCTGGTGCTTCCACATCATCATGTTGACATCATGCTGACATCATCATGAAACATGTCACCCTCTATGCTTTCCATGTATGTTGTACTGACGATGAAGTCATACGTACTGATGCTAATGTCAACAACATAGATGCTGACTCATCCTTGCTGACTGGGCTAGGTTGACCAAAATTTTTACCGCAAATATCTTTTGATTCGTAACTCTGTTTGATGAGCTGTTTGTGCCGTTAGAAAGCGTGTGACGCACTCTTCATGATAAAGTCATTTTCACTGAGTTTTAGGAACTTTGATTTTTTTCCCTTTCTCTGTCTGCTGAAGCCATTCTGAGCGTCATGAGTTGCCTCTATGAGTTCTGAGTTGTTCTTAGCCTTCTCTGGATCCTTTTTAGATCAACAGTATTCAGTTCTACCTGCAAGGTCTTCATCTTCTGTGCACCCTTTACTCACTCTGTGATGCTCATGGAATTTTTTCTTTGCTTCAGATCTTGGATTGAAGTGTTGATTCTCTCCTCTTGTTGATCTAATTTTTGGATCCTATCATCTTCTTCCAGTGTTGTCCATAGTTGCGGGGTATTTTTGAACAATTATGTGACCCTTTCAACTTATTTATGCATCACTTACACTTGCAGGGATTCTTGTTTTTCCCTTTCAGCCAGAACTTCCAGAGGAGTAGTTGAGGTTAGTTTTTCTTTGAGCTCCTTGATATCCTTCTTGTAGTTTTCGAGCGTATGAGCGATGATTTGGATTTTCTCTTCCGCATTGCTCATGGATTCCTATGCACTGTCTGGAATCCTTGTAAAGACTTCCTTCAGGTCCTGTTCCAAATTATCTGTGTGATGTTTCTCCTCTTTTGTCTCGAGATTTACTTACTCAACCACTAGTTCTAGGGCATCCTTTCCATTCTTAGTTTCCTCCAATTCTGCCACATTTGTCCTTGTGCGCAATTGGACTTCCTACATGACACTGACTTGAATTTTGTATAGTTCCTTGGTTGGTATCTTTTCTAGTACCAATTGTACCAGTGCTAGATCCCTAAGTGGTGTCTGGGCTATGGCCTCGTCCACCTGCAACATGTATGATGTGACTTGGAAGCTTGGACTTGCCTGCACTATGGTTTGGATGGTATGTTCTTTTATTGACGCAGTCCTTTCCTCTACTTCGGTCACTAAGGGGAAGGGTTTAATTCCCATTTCATGCATTTTCATTGCTTGTATTTGTTCTAGGACCTACCTACTGTCAACCAAATCATTTTTATCTTTCCCCTTTGGTGCTCGACCTCTTCAAATTCCTTGTTTGCATGATCCTGTACTCTCTCGCAGATTTTCATACTCCAGAGTAAGCGATCCTCGGTGATTGTGTACTCCGGTATTTGCTTATGGGCCTTGGCCTTCTTGCTTGGCCCTATTTCTTGTGGAGTGGATGTCGAAGGGGTTTCTTGTGTCATTGTGTGCCCCCTTCCTTTTTCTTCTCGCGTCGGGGTAATTTCCTTCTTCCCTGACTGCGTGTCCTTCTTTGGAGCACTTCCCTTCTTCCGCTACACTGNCTATCTCCTACAGGTGTCTTAGATGACCCTGCTTCTACCTCCTTTCCCTTTGGAATTTCCTTGGTAATGAATGATATCTTCCAGTCGTCTTGCCAGTATCACATTGCCATTTCAAATTCTTCTTCCTTGATGCAGAAATGAAGTTGAAACCATTCCTTTAATGGATACCTACGTGATTGGATCCACATATTGTGGCACGTAGCCCTGAAGCTGGCTATACCATGATATTGTGCGACCACTTCCGGAGTGATCCTCCAGGTGTTGGTTATGTTTTCTTGGATGTCACTGAGGTACCATGCAAAGGTACCTGTGTTTCCACTTCTTATCTTTGGGTCCGACATGCTCCCCATGGATGTGTACCATGCTGCACGACAATGACCTACAAAAAAAAAAAATGTCTCTTGGGATCAGACGTGCTCCCCATGGGCATGTACCGCGCTACGCAGAAACAACCTACTCTATCACATAAATAAGATTAGGGAGGCTCCTCCCACCCGATTAGTGCTATCAGAATTAGCAGTCAGGAATAGTGGAACTCTCTACCCAAGTCCTACACGTCCTTGTAGTCATTGATGTATAGGTTCAGGAGATACGGTGCCCAGATGAGCATGGTGTCATTTTTTCACTACAATTCAACTGTGACAACCCTTGTAGGGACCTCCTCCTTACGATACTTACATAGAAACTTTCACTCCATTAGTTTTGTGGCCATCCCGGTGGCTACGTCATTGATTCTTTTGATGATGATCCCGCACGATCCTCTCTCTATCCCATATATTTTCTTCATTTCTTTGATGAGAGCCTTTTCTTTTGTCTTGTCATCTAGGTACTACACGAGACTCTTTCCCATTGATGGCAGACCTGTGATGAATGCGATGAGTTCTACATTGATGGAGATAGGTTCTTCCATTCATAAGAATCCTCCATGGAGGACTTCCATCAACTACTTGACGCAGTTATTCACTTATTTCCCCCTACCGATGTGGGGAATCTTGACAAGGTTTAGGATCCCTATGTTTTCTAGGCTTGCCACCCATTATTTTGGTTGCATCATGGGGTCTCCAAAAGGGCCTGTGTTGATGCTATCCATGTATACTTGCTGCAATATTTTTGGGAATTTTTTGGTGTCGGCCACATCGTGGTCTGAGAATGTTAGCATTTCAATGCAGCCAAATAGGGTTGGCGTGGCCTGCACCCCCTTTGGAATGAACGATAGCAAAAATAATGCATCAGACTGCTTGCGCGGGGAGTGTGTTATAGGTTGTTTACCCTTTCTTCTTACTGGCGCAGTAGAGGTCTCATCCTCTGGATCTCTCTCTTCCCTGCCCAACTTTGAATTCCCTATATTATATTCAATGTGTCCTTTCTTGTGCTATGTGGACCCTTCTCCAGGTTGTGGTCTTAGCATGTCAGACTCTATCCACTCACTCTCACCCGCATTTGTTCTGTGGGATGCTTCGACCTTCGTAGGTTTCTATGGGTTTCCTATGGTGACTGGTTCGTTCCTCTGCACACTTTTGTGCACATCAATCTCCATCCAGACTGTTGTCAAGGATTTTTCTTCTTCTTCTACCAATGTGGTGGTCACTGGTTCAATCTGTGGCAAGGGAATTGCGTCAACATTGACAATTCCCTCTCTTTGTGCCATTTTCTGCGCCACTTCTGTAGTTTCTTGTGGTGACCTAAGGCTACGTCTGGTTTTGTATGTTGTTTGTCTTGGTGCGTAAGCCTTTGGAGGTGCCATCATGGTCACCTATTTCTTTCTAGATTAAGCTTTGGTTTCTTTGAATCTCTATACTCTCTTGTTTGGGTCTTTAGCTTTGCGGGTTTGCGAATTTGCAATTTCATAGTAAGTCTTGTTTGGTTCGAGTTTCTCTTTTATATAGAGGGTGTCATTGTTTCCATGAATCATCTTGGAGAAGATTCTTTCGCTTCTATTAATGCATTGAAGCTTGTCGAGTACACTTCATTCAATTCCATAAATTCCCCAATTCACGCCTTTTTTCCCTAACCGTCATTTTTCACTTTTTCGACCGTCGACCCCTTTTCCGGTGTGCTGTACTTTTCCTTAGTGTACAGTGTTTTTTTTTTTTTTTTTT
>SNQJ01S0207005.1:16323-27256 GCA_010110895.2 Picea sitchensis
GGAGGTCCCTTTTTGGGTGGCATGTTGGCCAAATATCACTTTTGAGTCTTGATTTTGAGGTGGTTCTGCTAGACAATATTTATTCTGTTAGATCTCCCAAGTTTCAGCCCTTCTGGGTATGAAAATTTCCTTTAGGTAGTTCTATGATATTTCTTCTCTGCAATGCCATAGGTCTGATCAAAATTGGATGTGCCAAGTGGAATTTACGGTAACTTCCTCACAACTTGCCGATTTTTGGCCTTTCCAGGAGATCTCACTTGTATAGAATTCCCCGCACAAAATAATTGATATCAAATTCTGAAACTCGTACCCAAAATACTAAAGACTGTCCACGATCCAATGCAACCAGTCCCACTCAATTTGGATACTCCAGAAAGAAGTTATGCTTGTTTTACCTAGAACACCTTCTTGAGACTAGTCAATAGGACTAGTCAAATACCCTATCTTACACAAGGTGTATCTACAAATTTAAGATGAACCAAAATCTGAACTTTTTTTCACAGATAACTTACTAATTTCTATAAATGTCCTCCGGATTTCAGGGTCTGAAACGTTACAAAAATGTTTTTATAGCGAAAATTCCACAATGACTCATTTCAGGATGATTCCAGAACCCTATCTTGTACAAGATGTATCTCCGAAAGTATAAGGCCTCAGGAGCTGAATTTTGAACCCAACGTACCTTGATCCATATTCTAAATACCCTCCCAGAGGTTCCTTCTGAAACATTGTAGAAAAAAAGTTATAGCAAAAATTCCACGGTGTGTCAGATGTAGCAGCGAAACCCCAAGACCTTGAGCTCTGATACCACATGTTAAGAACCAAACAACAATATAGCATAGAAAAACCTCAGGAAAAGTAATCAACGCCTTGAAAAAGAGATAATTTCAGATAATAAGCCTCTTCGAGGGGGCAACCTCCTTTTACCCCACTTAAATTTTCAAGTACCAGATGATTCCAAATGAAAATGTCTCCTTGGTATATATAGGATACTAGGAGGTATAATTACAAATAATGGCCTAAAGCCGACATAATTAAAATAACATTACTAATCTAAATTACAACTAATGGCCTAAATCCGACATAAATAAAATAACATTACTAATCTAATATGCCCCAATTAGGGGGTAATGGGCCAACATTAGGGCTTAACATCTCCTCCCATAGTTTAGACTGATAAACATGAATGGGTTCAGCACATGCTGGGCTCCAGCTCCAATTCATCAAGGGGAATGGAGTCATGTAACATATAACATCCATAATATATGCAGACATGTAAAAAGATATAGGTCGACTTTTCGATTTTTCCATCTGGTAATCCTTAATCTCTTTAGCTAGGTTATCTAACAGGATTTTGGCCCAGTTGAAGGTGAAACTCTCTGCTACCTCGTGTATAATTGGCACCCATTCTGCGAGGAAATGGGTAGGAATTTTCCTCCCAAACAGTCTACACAACATCATTGCTATATAAACAATGTATTCGTTTAACGGTGATGTGGCATAAATGCCATGGGTATAAACTCTAAACTTCGCTGGAATTCCCCACCAATATTTGATTATACCTGAATATGTTTGATCCAATTCTGTACACTCCTTTCTTTGAAATTATTCTACGAATTCAACATTAAAAATGTATTTAGAGACAAGGGACAATTTATACATTACTTGGATGTGCTCTGGTCTGAATGAGTCGATGATGACCTTTTGGTGATTTAGACTGATCCTAGTCTAAATGTTGATTTTTTCTAAAGCCCAACTTATCATGTCATTGTATGGCATGAGTCTTGGCCATGTGGCTATCTTATGGAGCCTAGATTCTGCTATATCCTTGAGTTTATTTTCAGTCTTTTCGTTTTCAAAATTGTCGGGGCAATTCCTCAGCTCATACTCCAAGATATCAAAATCTGTCTCCAGGACTTGATTGAATCCACAGCATGTGGTGTAGTATCATATATAACATCTCCATCTGGATTTGAGCTCTCACCGGCCTCTTCACTCTTCTTAGGCGCTTTTCTGGGTGCCATGATGTTTGTGCTAAAAATGAAAACTTGTTACAAAGAAGAAATGCGTGATCTCTTTTGAATGTAACTCACTTCTTGTCTGAAAGTAAGAATGAAATTCAAAATAACAAACCTTTATTAACCCTTAACTTGCCTTAAATTGAGTGTACTGATATAGGCAATAAAAATTAAATTCTTTAATGGGGATGGTACACTTGTAGATACGCACTTTACGCTAAAAATATCCCCATTAATCCATTATAAATACTGACATATATCGACGATTCAAAACTGGGATTTTGAAAGGAATGTCTTCGAAAATTCCTGAATAGCGAAATGAGGAAAGTCATTTAGTATCTTTAACCCTGTTTTTAATGTTAAGTTAATTATGCTTAAGTGCTTAATACTTTCGGGATTTCGGGCTTCGAGGTTTTTTAAGTGCAAAAGAGTGATAACTCTTTGATTTTCCGAAATGTGATTGATTAACGATTTGTTAATTATGTTTAAAATTTAGTTAATCATGATTAAAAAGAGATTTCATAAAAAGCGCATCGAGACTTTGAACTACTGTTGAAGTTGAGATAGCCAAAAAAGAAAATACGAAAGGTTTAGAAAACCGTTAAACGTTTTTAATTGTTCCTTTTAATTTGGTTTAATTTCCTTTAAACAATACTTTCGGGACTTCGTTATCGGGGATTTGGAGTTGTTATTAAAAATCATACTTCGTGAATAACCGAACCCCAAAACCCAAAACTCTTGAAAGACTTTGACTCCTTTTTAGAACTAAGGGTGGCTTCATAACCAAAGAAAACTGATTTTTAGGATATAAGAAGAAAAATAAACTTTGTTTCAATAGAGCCAAAGGGGAATTGCATCAACATACAAGGTATGAAACTTTGATGTATTTCTTCTATATTAATCAATATATCATTGGTTTCCTCTTACAAATGTTTGTAATTGATGTGCAAATGTGTAGGTTTGGTTTATTCCATTATATATCATGTTATATCCAAGTTGAATCTATGATCCTAACATCAAGTAGAGAGGTAGAAAGGCATTGTTTGTCTTTTGTGTGTAGGAAGTAGGTTGCGAAGATTGGAGCTAGAACTTCAGATCCGCATCAGCCAAGATATACGAAGGACAACCTACATTTAAAGGTTTTCTATCTCTACCACCCCTTAGGTTAATTTTGAATCCATTTTCTTGACTCTAGTAAACCCGTAGAATTATATCCCCACTATTTGTCTAGGATCAATAGGTAGATCCTAGGGAGATCTACTTACCTTATTGGTGATATTTCTCCAATAATAGAACTGACAACTCCACTGGTGAACAATATTTGATTGTTCTTTAGAATACCTTGCCAAAATTCCCTCTGTTTTTCTATTTTTGATTTAAATTGTCTTCCCTACACTTTTCCATAGGTCAAATCTTACATATCTGATAGATCTGACACATATCCATCCTTTCCAAAAAAGATTTTTTTTCTGCAGTTATCACAGGTTTAAATATAAGGAAAACATGACGATCATCGCTGGTTGTCTCTCCTATGTCTTACGATGATCCTTGCAAATTGGGGAAAACTATAGGCTTACAGACTTTTGAGATCATGTCTGGTTAGTCTAGGTCGAGAGGCCTCTGTTGATATGTTTTTTAAAGATATTACCTCTGTTTGAGTCTTCTCGTCACATAATTTTCCTTCATTTTCTATTTGGAGTGTGATTATGTGGTTGATTTTGGGATTCCTTGGATAGATCCATTTGTTGTCTAGTGATCCTATTAAGTTTGGCAATGAACCCAACATATATGGTAGTGTCTGATTTGATTACATTTGGATTGTCCTTTTGTGATTGTTATCCATTGTTAGATATATCCTTTTAGGTGAGTTTTGGGTGAGATATTGGTAGAGACATTGGAGTGGGATTCTCTAACATCACTATCAATTTCCTACAACCTCTGCTTGATGAATTTGCTGGTTTTCCATTTGCATTTTTTGTTCTTGCATAGATCAAGAATATTTTTGCATTACACTTGGAAAGTTACAAAAACAATTTTTTTTTGCATGCTTGTAAGATTTTGAAGCATTAGAAAAAAGAGTTTGCATTGCTAAATTGTTTGGATTGAGTTCTTAGAATACTTTTGGATCTGAACTGTTTGTATGGTTGATTGGTGTGTTCGGTTTCATTTCAAATTTACAAGGAAAAAGTTCTCTTCTCCCTGTCGTAGCTAGAGTTCATTGAATTGAAAGAATTGCATTGACATCTTTGCATTGCTTGGTTGGGTCAAGAGTCATACATAAAAAAAAAAGTTTCACTCATTTCCCTTTGACGTAAATAACAACCATAAAAGAAATTGTGTCATCTAAAATCAATTAGACATTTTTTCTTTTTCAATGAACCAACATTAGATAGGCTTAGGGCCTTGGAATAGGATTGGAGAGTAAACTCTCCAAGGCCATGAAAATGAAACTTAGGAGCCATTAAAGAGTGATAAATCCATTCTTACAACCAGTGTGTCGAGAGCCTCCCCTAACAAAAGAGTTAATCACAAGGTCACATCATGGAAAGTAGGGATATTACCCCTCTCTAGTTGTTTTGGTATTTACGATATCACTTTGATTGCTACGTATATGGGGGTTTTGTTGGTGCCATGATTTTGTTTGAGGTAACACCTTCAAAGCTCTGGGCTTAGTTACCCTACCCTTACGTGCAGTTGGATATGCAATTATTTTCCCAGTTATTGATTGTAAGGTGGTAGCCTCAATGACCTATCCTAGGTAGCCACCAGAGGTGACTACATGTGGGACATTCCTGTAGTACTTGGGGTAGATGTTCATTCATGATCTCAGTTCCCCTAGAGGGTGTCCACCTTAATAAAGGGTGTTTGTACCAGTCATGTCTATTTCACATAGATCATTGTAACTACTCCTCATACCTTCGCTAACCAATCTTATGGGGATCTCATCTGCCCCATAGGGTTTGTTTTCAGAAGGACCACAGATTCATTGGTTTGATTTATATTATCCTATATTTTATAGGGTTTTGCTCTTGGATTATAAGTCTAGATCAACCTTAGGTTGAATTGTGTTTGATTTACACCTATAATTTTCACCATGGCTGAGTTACGGCACTGGTCCCATCGATTGTGAGGATTATCACCCATCACAGAGGTACAACCACCCCTCAAATGACACAAAGTAGGTGACCAAGAATTTGAATGGTATCATATTTGGTTTGAGGAGACTAGTTTGGTTGAAGTGGAAGTGGTCAATGAAGGTCCTCCACTAAAATTTAACCCTACTTTAACTGATCCAGAAGCACCTCTACTTGTCCAGGTAGGGGACATTTTTAGTGAGCCTTTTTCTTTGTTCAACAACCCTTACACAATGTTAGGATCAAGTGTCTCATCCATTGTAGCTGAGCCATTAAGCCCATCCTGAAGTGGGACTAGGGACATCTGAGTGATGTCCACATTACCTTCTCTTAAAAAAATCAGACCTATACCATCCATGCATTTTTCTATAGGTACCTCGATTTGGGCAACCCCGGTTGTGTCTTCATTCCCATTCGTTAGTATACCCAACATTGCCATGCCCATCCCTTCTATTTTGATGGCTACTTCTAGATCCTTTTCCGGTGGGGGCCAAGCCTTGGTTTCAACATGGGAGGTGGATCTCCTTCTAACTCCACCATTCTTATGAGCGACTCGACATCATCAGGTGCGAGTGTACCTTTTGGGTGGAACTTTCCTAGTGGTTTTGGGGATGTATCTAGTCAGGTTGGAGGAAATAGTGTGTTAGGATGTTTTAAATTCCCATGGGTTAACACATATTTTCCTGGGGGCACACCCCTCAGGGGAAAATTTACAAATTGGGGAGGATTTCTCTTTATTAACACATATGTTTTTGGGGGTTTCTTCCCTGGGACTAGTTTTGGGAAAATTTTTCCTATAGGGTCTACACCTCTCCTTGGGGGAAACCCCCTTGAGTGCACGTTTGGTCCAAAACGTAGTCATTCTACTGGAATTGCCGCCATCCTTGGGGGCACTCTCTCTTATGGAACACCTCAAAAACCTTCTAGTAGTATGAATGCAGGGGGACCAAAAGGTTCATCTAGGACAATACAGACTTTATCTCCCTCCCAATATTCATTTTCTCACACACCATTTCCTTTCCTCACAATGTTAGACTTACTTGATCTATTGAGGCTGACAGATGACCTTATTTCCCATAACCCTTCATGGTTGGCTATGCCTAACAAGCTACCTTCATACATACCGAATTTTGACAAAAATATGGGAGAAGACCCCTCTACACACATCATGATGTACCAATTATGGTGCTCATCCAATTCCTTGATGGATGATAGTGTGAGGCTATGTATTTTCCATCGATCCCCGACCAGAGTTACCACTAAATGGTACATTGAATTACAAGGTGGTTCCCTTAAAATATTCAATGATTTGGAAATGACATTCCTTACACATTACCAACTACCCATTAGGTATGAAATAGGAATGAAGCTCTTGATTTCATTGCGTTAGGATACTTCCACTCACATTTCTGATCATATACATGATTGGTGACATAGGCGTAGAATGATCAAGACACAAATCCTAAATAAGCTCTTGATGGAGTGGTTCACCAAATCCCTCCTGCCACCCATTACCAAGGATGTAGCTATGGCCAGGGCATATATCGAGGAGCAAGCCATTATTCATGACTAACATTTGGACTTCATTTACTCTCAGTCAGGTACTCTGTATGACATTATCCCCCATGCTCTTAGGCCGTAGACAGATCCGAAGAAGCCAAACCCAAGACCCCATGTCAATGGCGTGGTTGGTTCTGTTTCCCATGCCTCTGTGAACCAATTAGCTGACCATATGGGTCATATGGCTATTTACTCACACCCGACAACTGCTAGTTCTAGTGCTTAAACTACCACAATCCCTACTTAGACCTCCAAGGTGAATTAAATGTAGTCCATGCAATTGAAGAATCCTCATCAACCTGGAGGAAAGAAGAAGATGAATAAAAAGAAAAATTCCAACACCGAGAAAGTGATTACGCCCACCTAAAACACTTAGGAGGGGTGCAAAAAAGAGAAAAAGAAGAGTTGGTTCCCCTGCATGATTTGTGGGGAGGACCACCCTACTCATCATTATCCCTGAAAGGATGAGGTCCATATCTATTTGGCACAATAGAAGCCCCCCAAAAAACATGTTGTTTTAACTCATCCTTTCCCCCCTCAACATCAACATATGGTTGCAACAAATCCTACCCTTCCGCAAGGGGGTATGAAAGGTACCCCACACCATGAGGGGTATTCCTCAAATTCTTCTATTTTCATGTGTGACCACACAGTCAATTTGAAAACATGAGCCAAGAACTCAACGCATCTGAGCCTAATCTTGTTACCCATGAGACAACATCTTCTTCCCAGCCTGGTGGCCCTCTTCAAATTGAGAAGCCATATTTTGACACACCACTTCGCCCCCCCCATATTTAGTTACAATTAATTTCATTTGATGCCAATAACAAAACCTCTGCAAATGAGCCATAGTTTTTCCTACCCGAAAATGCCCAGACACAAGAGAAGTGTGAGCTTCTTGTATTACATGGACTCGTTCACTTGTAGGAATACATAGTTTTCCAAGATGGTAGAGTAATTTTTCCTGCAAACAATAGTTCTCTACATGTGCACCAAGGGTTAGCTTCTCATATACTTCTTTAAAATATTCATCGATGACATATTGTTTTACATAGATATCATGAGATAAATAAGAATTCTTCAAAACAATAGGAGCAACAATAGGAGGTCTAGAAAGCATATAGACTACCTTGTTACTTGTACCCTTCTTGTACTTGATTACCAAATGAAATTGTTGTAGAAAACCCATCCATCTATAGTGTCATGATTGTTGCAGTTTGTTCTGTTCTTGGAGATACTATAAGGGATGGTGATCTGTATGTATGTTTGTTTCCTTCCCTAACAAGTATTGCTTCCATTTCTTTATGCTTTGAACTAATGCATACAACTCTTTATCATATGTAGGATAGCTAACAACATCTTGGTTAAAAGTTTTAGAGTGGTAACATATAGGCTTACGATATTGCATCAATACTGCACCCATGGCATATCTGTTGGCATCTATTTCGATCTCAAAAGGCTGTTGAAGATTCAACAGTGCTAATACTTGTGCGGTACTGATCTTCTCCTTCAAAATGTTGAAATATTTTTGTTGCTTTCCTTCCCACTGAAAAGTGTTCTTCACACTAGTTATGGCATGCAAAGGAGTTTCTATAAAGGAGAATTTGGGAATGAATCTCCTCCAATACTGGACTACACCTAAGAAGCTTTGGACTTCGGTTACACTTTTTGGCTCAGGCCATTTTACAATTACATCAATTTTGGAAGGATCAATTTTCAATTATCCTCCTTCTACAATATGACCTAACTACACAAGTGCAGTCTTGCCAAATTCACATTTAGACAGTTTTACATACACCTTTTCCCTTTGCAAAGTATCCAATATTTGCTTTGCATGCCTCACATGCTCATCCCAAGTCCTGCTAAAAAAAAGAATTCTGTATAAATATACAATCACAAAGTCATCTAGGAAAGGCCTGAATAGATCATTCATCACATGCATGAAAGTTGTCAGAGAATTACAAAGCCCAAATGGCATAACTAACCACTCAAACAATCCATGTTTGGTTTTAAAGGCAGTTTTCCATGCATCGTGCTCTGCAACTTTGATTTGATGATATACACTGTGCAAATCCAACTTAGTGAAATAAACAACATTCTTCAATTGATCAAGTAAATCATCTATACGAGGAAGAGGGTATTGATTTTTCAGTGTGATTTTATTTAAGGCCTAGTAATCGACACACATTCGTCATGTGCCATCTTTCTTTGGCACCATCATGATCGAAGAAACACAAGGAGATGAAATTGGCTTGATGACCCCTTGATCCAATAAGCCTTGTACCTTCTTCTTGATATCTATCATCTCCACAAATGACATCTTGTACATGCCCACATTAGAAAGAGGAGAATCCTACTGAAGATGAAAGAGGAGAATCCTGATGAATATGTATCTCATGTTGGATTTCCCTCTTAGGAGGTAATCCATCTGGTTCCTGAAAAATATCATCACACTTAGAAACAATATCAATTAACTCCTTTTTATGAGATGGATCACATCCTTGGAAAGCGTCAGATGTCCCAACATCTTTCTCTCTTATGACCATGAGTACATATCTCTTATTAGTGTTTATAAGTCTTTTCATTTTCCCTGCACTAACAAGTGTTGTATTTACCCTCATGCTGTGAGATCTAACAATATATTCCACTCCCCCCTTAATAAGGTGGTATTTCTTCTCATGACAAAAGAAGACTTCTTTTCTATCATAAATATAAGGACTTCCCAACACTATGCCACATATATCAAGTGGTACAACATGCAAATCCACTTCATCAATCAACTTTGAAGAAATAGAAAATCTGACCCTACATTGTTTGGTGACATTAAGTTTTTCTTTATCACATACCCAACCAAGAGGATAAGGATTTGGATGTGGTTTCATTTCAAGACCCATGTTCTTGACAAGTTCTTCATATATTAAGTTTACATGGGAACCTAGATCAAATAATGTATCTATCTTAGTGTGTTTAGATACAACTCTTATGTGAAATAATTCATTCCTCTTTCGTTCATCATCATGAGATTCATCATTGGAACTTGAACTAGAATGAAGGGAATCTTTACCTTGTACTCCAGTCATTGTGATCTTTCCTTCATCTCTTGAATTAGAACCAAGATCTTGTTGCACTGTAGCAACGGTTTTTGTCTTCTCCTTTCCACCAAACTATTTCGGTTTCTTCTTTGGATGCAGTTTCCAACAATGTTCTTCATCGTTACCTCTTTTCTTGAAATGAGTGCAATATGGATTTCCTCCTTCTCTCGTCACTGTGGTGGTCTTCTTGTCCTTCCTTTTAAACTTATTGAAAGGTTTATGTGAGATATTGGAAGGTTTCTTCGTGGGATCTTCTTGAACATGCTTTCCCTTGTTTTCAAGGTGAGTGGCTTGCACACAAACTTTGTCAAGAATAGTGGGGTTAAACAAGAGAAAAGTATGATTGAATATAACTGTGAAGTGCACCAATATACTTCATTAAAGTTTCTTAAGAATCCAAAGGAATGTTCAATGCAAGATATTTCTTCCTAAATTCTTCTGTGAAACTTTGTACAGTTTGACCTTTACTTTGCCTTAAAGTTTTCCATTCCATCATTGCTTTATGTAAATACCCTAATGGATAAAACTACTTCCTTATCTACGATTTAAATTCCGACCATGAGGAAAGAAGATTACCACACTTACTTATGTCCTGAATCTTTCTCTTCCACCATACGAGAGCGGTGCCCTTCAACTGAAGAGAAGCCAATTGCACTTTAACTTCCTCTTCATCAATATGCTGAACATAGGTATATACTTCAACCTGTCGGATCCAATTATCTATATTTTCAGGATTAACATCTCCATTAAACATAGTTAAAGAAAATTTTACATCAATCTTTAATAATGGTTTCTTAAACGAGGATTTATGGATAGAATGATGAGAATGATGAGAATGCTCAGAGGAAGAAGAACTAGAACTCGAAGGTGAAGATAGAGACTCAGGAGGATCTCCTCCAGCCCCTTGGTTTACTGAAGCATCATCATCTGCATGTTATTCCTTTTTCTTCTCTTTATTCTTCATCCTCTTCTTGTGATCTCCATACATTCATTCGACCATTTCTGACATGTGATAAAAGACCATGTGAAAGTTTTTATCCTGTTCATCACGCTTGTCCTCTTCTGCCATTTTCTTCCTTCGGGATGCACAACCAACTTCGGGATTGAAAGTCTTAAGAGTTCATTCACC
>SNQJ01S0207006.1:0-10584 GCA_010110895.2 Picea sitchensis
ATACATAAATGTTGACTTTTTTCTATTTTTTTTAGTGTTAATTAATGTGTAAAATAAGAATGCAATTTTTACGATTAATATTCTTTACATTAACTAGTTATTTGTTATGTTGTAGATTGTTACGTGAATTTTTGTTACCATCGTCAAATATTTTAACTCGCATATTTCTAGATTTGCATGCCATTATAAAGACATTGGAATGGATTATGAAACTATAGATGCATGTCCTAATGATCATATTATATATTATGGACAACATGTTTCGAAAATAGAATTCCTGCAATGTCTTATCAGTAAATATCAAACTGATCAAGTAACAAAAACGGTGCCTCGAAAGGTTCTTTGTCATATTCCCATAATTCCACGTTTTCAATGATTGTGTAGGTGTGAAATCATAGCACAATTTATGGATTACCATGCATGTAACAGAAGTGGATATGGTGTTCTTCGAATGCATGTTCATGGTTATGCATTTAGGTAAATTAAGGAAAATTTGGTAGATTTCAAAGATGAACCTCGTAATGTTAGGCTTTCATTGGCAGTTGACAGTGTTAATCCATTCAAAGAGCTTAGGTATATTTACTGAGTGTGGCCTATTTGTGTTATCAACAATAAAATTCCTCCTTGGATGTCAATAAAGAGGGAACACATAATGTTGACAATGATTGTTCCAGGTATTTTTTTACATTAATTTTTTTAATGTAACATTTTCATTTGTTTCGTTTTTTTCATAATATATTTTGTTTATTTATTTACTTATATATACATATCATGGTAGTAATTATGTGTAATTTCAAACAATTAGGTAAGTACTAAGTTAAACATATGAATGTATACATCGAGCCTCTTATCGACAAGATACTAAAGTTATGGGCTACCATCACTATGTATGACATCTATAAACCAATCAGGGAGAAGAAATTTAAATTTCTTGGAATACTTTTATGGACAATTCATGATGCCCCAGGAATAACACATTTTTGTGGTATGTATCATTCTATTGTTGTTTAATACTATATAAGTTTTTAAAGATATCATGTTGCATGTTTAATTTTTAAATAATCTCATCGTATAATCGACATTAATCCATCTATTGCAGGTATTCAAACAAAGGGTAAATTTGCATGTCCAGTTTGTGGTCCTAAGATAAAGTATCGTCATTCAAAAAGTTTAGGAAATGTGGTGTTTGATGAGTATAGGAACCTCCTCCCTAAGAACCATAGGTATCGTACTACTAAAAGACATCTTTTCAATGGGAAAGAAGAGACTGGTTTAAAACCATGAAGAATGACACCTCACCTATGGAGGTTGGAATATAATAGAAATCATCAAGGTACACAATTTCTTTATTTATAGTATATGTAATGTTTTGAATTTTTATTTAAATCATTGAATTTATTTTTCCGTATTTGATAATTATTGTTGTGATTTTTTTTATGCTTCATGAAAGCCGCCATCATGAAGGTATTAATAATGGTCTTCCATGAGGAATGAAATGTTATCCCACTCAATTCATGAGGTTTCCCTACTATGAGGAGCTAAAACTATCTCATTTGTTTGATACAACACATATCGAGAAGAATGTGACAGAAACGTTATGGAGAATCATAGATGGTAGGAGGGATAAAGAAAAAATTGTCAAATTTTGTACTGACATTCAGGAATCCAATCATGCAATGCAAAGTGTGATACTATCAAATAGCGATGGAGACCGAAATAACCTTCCATGGTTATTAACAGAGAAACAAAGCAATGATGTAAAAGAGGTCATTCAAAGAATTAAATTTCCCAAAGGTTTTGCTTCAAACATAAATAATATCTTAATGAAAAAATGTGAATTTAGTGGGGTAAAAACACATGATTGGCATACTTTCATTAAGGTAATAATTTTGGTATACATATTTATATATTGGCCTTCTACATCTTTTAAGTTTTTTTATTTTTTTTGTCTACTTTGGTCGAAACAAATAACAATTCATTTTTTTTGTTACAATATGTTTTACTGCTATCTCTCCCAAACAACTCCGACAACAATGTCAAACAAGTTATATATGATCTTGGAAAATCCATGAGGTAGGTAGTTGTGATTTATATGCAAAATGTTCTTTCAATTTTTTGTTGTACTTAATGACATGTGTTTTACTTGTAATGTAATATATATTATGTTATGTTGAAACATGTTATTTTCTTGTGTCATGATCTCATGTAGATGATTGTCATTGAAATAAATCCATGAAGATGATATAAAGTATTGGAAGAGATAAATTCCTAGGCTAATGTGCGAAATGAAAAAGTATATACCTACAACATTTTTCAATGCACAAGAACACTACCTCATACACCAAGTTGAGAAGATTGAAATGCATGGACCTGTACACACAAGGTCAATGTGGATGGTGGAGAGGCACTTGAAATCATTGAAGGATTTGGTTAGACAAAGAACATGTCCTGAGGGTTCTATGGTGGAGGGATATATGGTATATCAATCCATGGTGTATATTAGTCAGTATCTTCCTAAATTAGCAGCGCCAACTATGCATATAGTGGGTCGCATTTGGGATGTGAACTCCATCAAAAAATTTGAAGATCAAGAGCACATGTTGGGGAAAGGTAGAATGAAAAAAAAAAGAGGTAGTATATTAATAATTGTGGAGATTTATATTAATACATATAAATTTTAGTTTTTTGTGTATCTGATCATACTCATTAATATATTAATATATGTTTTTTCATCAATTATTAATATTTATCATGGTTATAACTAATATTTAATATTGGTGAATTATGATTTTTTGATTCACTTGCTTAAGATTGGGATGCAGTGCTTTTATACATTGCAAACAATCTTGACTGGATGAATGTATGGATGGAAAGATGTAAAGAACATCATGGCGATAGGTTATCATGGAAATGACTATCTGAATTGGTTAGAGAATCTCATTGTAATAGAGATGCCAATGTTACGCAAAGGGAAATTGATTTAGCATATGGTTTGAAAGATGGACATGAAAGCAAATTCACCCATTTTATTCAATTATTTTGTATTATATTAATGTGACTACAAGTGTACTGTCTTTTTCATATACTTTCCAAGTTATATAAATATGTTAATTTATTAATTGACAATGCATCTTTTACATATCTGACATATTGCAGTTGAAACTCCACATAGCTATGTGGTGCAATGGTCATAAATTTCACATCAAAAAGTTGAATGATACCAGGAAAAATTCTGATAATGGGATAACTGCAATAGTTCAGGAAACTAATGTTTCCTCTAGGAGTGACAGACATCCCCGAGAATCTGAAAATAGATACTATGGGTATTTGAATGATATACTTGAGTGTGACTTTAATTCCTTCAAATTAGTTATGTTCAAATTCAAATGGTATAGGTTATGAATGCATGAACGCGTGAGGAAAGAACTGTTATTCAACATGCCAACGGATTTTCGATGATTAAAACAACTGTTTTTGAAAGAGGACATGATCTCTCTATTTTTCCAAGAAAATGTGAACATGTCTTTTACTCAAATGTTCCAGGTGAGAGGGATTGGTCATTTTTTGTTAGATATGATCCAAGAGGAAGGAAAGTTAAGTATACTCATGTACATGAAGAAGATGATATTGAAGAAGAAGATGATTCACCAGATCAGACAAAGTCGGAATATCATGTAGGATTGACAGACGAAGAAGACGAAGAAGATCATGATCCAAGCATATGAGACAATATATTTATTGATAATGATGTTGATGAAAATATGTTCGAAAATGACATTGATGATGATGATGATATCGTCAATCCTTTCAACATTGTTTGTGAATTGGATGATGATACATATGTCGAGTTTGATAAAGAAGAAGATACAAATTAAGGATGATACAAATGTTGAGTTGGATCAAGTACGTGAATATATATTTTAATTTGTATGAATTATTCTCTTAAAATAATTTACTTATGTCATGGGTTATTTACATGTTTTTATGTTTTATGCGATGTTTTTATATGATATTTTACATGTTGTTTAATTATTATGTGAAACATGAAAATAGTCGCCAATATTCTAGAGTACGTGGTAAAATAAAAATATCATTTACAAACAAACAATTTCATTTACCTTCATTAATTTTTGTTTTGATAGTTTCTATGCATGAATCTTACTATGTTGCTTTCGATTATTTTCTATTTTATAGATTGGGTATTGGGAAATTGAGAGTGATGTCAAGGGGAGGGGAGGGGCCATATGAGTTTCCACCTTCACGTGGTTGGCCTTATTCAGTAGAGGATAAACTATTCTTGAAACCAAGAGAAGTTGATTCATTTTTATACTATCATGATCATAGATTTCATCATTGTTGTCATAGTATTGCATCAACGAAGTTTCGATGAACGTGTTTGTCATTTCTATAGAATCTTCATTGAAACTTTTTGAAAACATGGGACTTTGGCCCATGAGTTATGTTGCAAGAAGAAGGTGTTGGATGAGATTTCCTATTTAAATAATGATTACGTACTAAAATATATCTAAAATATTGTACCAAAAAAGTACTTAGATAAGAGCAAAAAACAAAGACAATAAATAATTGATGATCAAGCGCTTGTGCAATTTATCAAGTTCATGTTTATCAACATTATTGCATGCCCTTGAAGTACTATAATATGCAGGAATGTGCATTTCTAAACTCAAATATGACTCACACACCCACTCTATATATCTTATCTCGACCTCGTTTCGTTTGAACTTTCTTGGATTAATGTCGTGCATGGAACTCCCAACAATATACCCATCATCATGGTCGTGCTCTTTATTTTCATTGCCTATGTTGTAAAAAACCAACATCATGCCAATTAGGCCCATGCGTTTAGTGGCAAGAATAAGGCACTAGAAGGAATTTCATATTTAAATAATGATTATGTACTAATAGTCTTTAATTTATGGAGCAAAGAAGTACTTAGATGAGAGAAAAAAACAAAGACAAGAAATAATTGATGAATCTTGTGAAATTTATATCAACTAGTACTTGTTTATTGATGTTATTACATGTCCTTATAGTACTAAATGTAGGAACATGTGTGTCGAACAAATTTTAAAAGGAACAATGAAAAGACATTGCACTAGGACTAGGCATGGGCAACAATGACTTGTGAATGGGGCCAACATTGAAATTTTTTCAAATTGTTTCTATATGCACTGAAATTTGACATGGATAGACTATTCACATGCCTTAATGATATGTGAGGGTTTCTGGACTCAAATTTGACTCACACACCCACTTTTTTCCATCATCAATTCATCATGTAAACCATAAACCCTATTTTTCTTTCAAAATACACAAATTGGTTGACACAAGTTTCAAGTTTGCATCATCCTTACTTCATTTTTCTTTCAGGTTCTACATTGTATATAGAATGTATGTGTGTCATAGTTGTGATGAAAAATCCCTCTTTTTCTTCATTGTTTAATCAACACCATAAAAATATGCATGTCGAGATGGTTTTGTATCAATGTCGCTAAGTATTGCATGCGTCGATGGCATCATTATGGTGTCATGGTAGTGTCAAATTTAAATATCATTATGGTGTCATGGTAGTGTCAGATTTAAATATGCATGAATTGATGATACGAGAGGGTTTCCAAACTCAAATATGACTCACACACCCACTTTATATATCCGATCATGGCCTCATTTCATTCGAACTTTCTCGGATTAATGTCACAGTGCATGGAACTCCCAACAATATACCCATCGTCATGGTCGTGCTCTTTATTTTCATCACCTATGTTGAATAAAAACAACATCATGCCAATTAGGCCCATGTGTTTGGTGGAAAGAAGAAGGTGCTAGAGGGAATTTCATATTTAAATAATGATTTTGTACTAATAGTCTTTAATTTATGGAGCAAATAAGTACTTAGATGAGAGAAAAAAACAAAGACAATTAATATCTGATGAAGCTTGTGCAATTTATATCAACTAGTACTTGTTTATCAATGTTATTACATGTCCTTGCAGTACTAGATGCAAGAACGTGTATCTTTGTTATCGGATTAATCGTTAAATGCAGGCATAAACATATCTCCCTAGATCCCACTGGAAACTAGAACAAAACATAACATAATGCACACTTTGCCTTAAACTTCATCATCATGTGAACTAGTTTAATGAGTTAAGAGTGGCGTACCTTTTAAACGATGCTCATCCTCGCTAGTATTTATTTTGTAGATCCTTCCTTGTGTTTTCAAAATGGTAGGCATGTCTAAGAATCACAAACCAATAACGAAGGAAATCAAAGATACATACATTCTAATGAAGTCCATGTATATTATCAAGGAATTATACAATAGAAGATGAGATGCTTATAGAGGGAAGAAATGCATTATTGTATTAAGTGAAATAGAAAGTGGAGAATACAACCCATGCCTTGATGTTGCAAGGTCCCCTTTCGATGCTCCAACACACACACCTTTTCTCCAATGCCTTGAATGAAGAAGATCCACAATCTTACTTGATGAACTAAAAAAAATCCCTCAAGCATAATCTGAAGTAGAACTCTCCATACAATTCTTTGCCTATTCAACCTTAACCTTTTCCATGAGAGATCCCTATTTATATAGTGTGAAAGAGAGATGGATGAGGAGATTAGTATGATCCCACCAAATCCGAGAAGTGAGTAAGATCCAAACTGATCGGAGGCCACCTCATCTTCTAAAAGATCTCCTTCTACAACATTCATGAAATTTGACTTTTCCCAATCTTAAAGCATCGTCGCACCCTATGTATATAGCAGCATGCGACAACGTCACAGTCTAGGCATAGTGTAGGATGTGACACTCAGGAATCGTCGCACCCCATGAATAGAGCAGGGTGCGACGACCTTCCTTCATATGGTTTTTGGCAGAGGAAATCAAATCACTTTTCCCATGGAGAAATTCTCTTTTAATATTTTTAGGGAACATGAACACATGTTGTCAGGTGATCACTAGGGTGACCAAAATAATGTGTAACAGAATTCCCCCCAAAGTATGAAGCTGGAACTCGTGACAATTGAAATACTTTTTAGAATGTATGTGTCGAAAACAAGGAGCACACGAATCGGGAATCTGCAAACAAACAAGCATCTGCATAATATCATATCATTTATGAGGTAGGAATTCCCATGCTCAGATTACAAGTGACTCTAATCATAAGTGTCAAGTGATTCATGGCCACTAAACATACACTGTGGATCCATGTCATCATGATTCAACATAGCCACTTGGTATACAGTGTGGATCTATGCTCTAAAAGAATTCAAATTCGGACAAAGCCACGAGACATACACAGTGGATCTATGTGTCAATACAAATCATGAATACTCCGTTGCAACCTAGACCAAAGTGATAAGATCTAGGGTCTTCATTTCCACCATCCCTAAGTATGAATCTAACCATGTGATTACAGGTGTTGAAGTCAAACATGGTAGAAACCACTTGATTACCGATCATTAATGAAAACCGTTAACATGTGCAAGGGAAATCACCATTGATGTCGATGACTCCCAAGGTACCCCAGTACAATCCAATGAATGTAAATAAATGAGTTGAAGTTGAACACTCGATGGAATCTTCCAATCAAGGTTCAATGATGTGAACCCACTATTGAAAGTGACCTACCATTGAGGCATGCAGGCTCTAAGGTATTGAATGATTTCTAAGTCTTGTTCCTGGATAATTTGTTGAATTCGATAGGAAAATACTCGTCACAGGAGGGCCTTGATGTATCCCCCATAAATGACATGAAATATGTAACAGATTTGAGGTAGTTCAGAGTATGAAGTGATTTGGAACTAACACAGGGAAGGCCGACATGGTAGAAGATTTATTACTGCAGTTGGCCGACTCGATAGAAGGCTTGTTTAAGTTGGACATATCTTGAACACATGAACGACACGACAATGGTATTGGCAACACTGACTGAAGGAGGATCCAACATATGAACTTGTGGATGGTCAAACGAGAGACAAATGGATTTCCCAACCCGGATACAATGATGAAGGGGGGTACCATGTTCAAGAGAGACTATTACTTCCACTAACAAAAATACAGAGATACATTTCTTCTCAATTTTCCCCCACCATTTTTGGCGAGTACCTCTTTATTTTTACGTAATCTTGAGGAGGATAACATATTCTTGTTAATGTAAGCTCATCCTTAGAACGATTCCCTCAGAGTATGTTTAACAAACACTAGGAAGGAGTGGTTCGGTCCCATATGGGCCTTTCGATGTTTGTTTTACGAGTCCAAGGAAAGAAAACTCAGGGGTTTTTCATTTTTAGAGAGTCTAAAAAACAGTTAAAGAGAACTCCATCAGGTCCTTTTTCATAAATTAATATGACGAGACCGAAAAAGTGATAACCTACCACTCATCATATGTTTTCTTCAAATACTTTTACGAGCATGAAAAGACCAAGTTCGCTCGGCAATAATTTCATGTTTAGGGAGTGTAAAAAGAGCTTAAAGGATACTCCATAGGTTTCATTTTTCGTGTCACCATTACGAGTTCGAAAAAACAACAAAAGAATACTCGATTACATTCTCATGGTTTTACGAGCGTGAGAAAGAACTAAGACTCTGCTCAGAGTTTTTCCTGAAAAACCCTAAAAGGATCTGTATAGGTGACAAATATATAAAAACAAACCAAAAAAGAGGACCCTTGTGTTGGACACACCTACCATACTTAGAGGGGGGGGTGAATGAGTGTGGGGATATTTTTTCCAAAACTTCCCTCTTACACAAAACTCCTTAGTTAACATTCAACATTTACTCATTAATCATTTCAATCATTTATAATAAGTTATATGTGAATACATATCAGCAACATATATCAGCAATATATCATCAACAAATCATCTCCACAAGGAACACAAACAACACAAGATGTATGTACAATTTTTCTTTTTATTATGAACTTCAATCCGGGGGTTTTTCAGCAACAACTGAATAGAGTACAAATCTACAAGAGCACAAACTCTATATGCAAGACTCAAATTACATTCTCAGCACCAACTGAGATGAGGAAACAATCCTCAACATATATCAATCTGTACTATAAACAAGTGCATCAACCATGCACCAACCTATTCCAAACAACCTGTAATCAACCTGTACCATAAACAAGTGCATCCAACCATGTAAAAAGTACATACCAATAATGTTTCAACTAATCATCAAAACTGACTCATCAATATGTACCAACATCATCAACTATACACCTCATGTATGTGTCAACTCATCGACTTCTTGTCTCAACCATGACTAGTTTTGGATTAGTCAACAACCCTAACTTGAAATAATCATAACTTTGTACCTGTAATGAATAAAGATCTAAAACTGATACACAATTTTCTTCAGTGTGTTTTATGCAATTCCTCCAGCTTTCACTACTTGGAACCTCTCAGAAAAGGAGTTATATTAAAAATGGCATACCTTGCTGAATTCTGGCTTATTCTAGAGAGAGACATTGTAGAGCGTGCCCCGCATGAAATATTTGTTGAATATATCTGAAACTGTTACACATCATACTATAGACTGTAATATAACCAACACAATTTGCTATGACATTTTTACCTGAAACACTTGTTTTAGACTAGTTCCAGGACTAGCCACAAACCCTATTTTCCATAGAGTGTATCTCTAAAAATACAACGACCCACAAGTTGAATTTTTTACCACGGATAATTGGATATGTTTCCTCAATTTCATATCAATATCATAGTCTGAATCATTATAGAAAAAATTTTTATTGTGAAAATGGTGAGATGACCTGTAAATAACATACCTTAGAAAGAATCATGAAAAACATTTATCCTCCCTTGAATTTCGGCTCTCTTTTCTTCACCTTCCCTCTGAAATTCAGCTTAGATATCCTTTGGTTACCTCAATAACCTATATATATTCAATATTCTCATGTGATCTACACCAAAAATGCTCAAGAATATCTCACAAGAAGCTCTCCACCAATACTCCAAAAGATATTCTCACAAGAAGCTCTCCATTGATCCACAAAAAAGATGATCTACAAGAGACCATTTCAATCTTATTTATACTTTCATCCTCTAGGTCACTTAATCCATTTTTAGGTCACTTAACCTATTTTCCTTATTTTAGGGTTAACCACTTTCCATAAATAGAAATTTATCCAATACTTTATCATTTAAATATTCCTTCTTGATTTTGTCACCTTACTTTATCATTTCTTGATTTTGTCACTTTTCTTTATTATTTAAATAATCCACCTTGACTTTGTCACTTTACTTTATCACTTAAATAATGATTTCTTCTTTTAGGTCACTTTGACTTCTTTGACCTTGGGGGCTTCAAGCCTTCATGTGGGGGTTCTTCATCTTCGTAAGGCCATAACTCTCAAACCATGAGGATTTATGTGACATTTCACATACCACCAGAAATGGCATGCCAAGCACTATCCATCTAGGATAGTTTCACCAACAATTTCCTCGATCTTCATCTCATTATTCCACATACAATAATGGGTCCTCCAACCATTCTTCTAGGTTAACTCAATCCACAAAGCGTCTTCCCGTGAG